>JAEIGF010000407.1:0-96296 GCA_018903485.1 Drosophila littoralis
AAACTGCTTTAGCAACATATGTTTCAGATACCAGGAGCCCCTGCCAATCTGGCTTCTTGCAGCCTAGGGGAGCTAGTCAAAGCCAAATGGTCCCACCCGACTATTTAGTCTTAAAACATACAGCCTCACCTGGAAGTCAAAACAGCTTTACAAAAACTTGTCTCAGATAGCAGAAGCCCTGTCAATTTGGCATTGCAGATTAGGGGGAGCAGGTCAAAGCCAAATAGTCTCACCCGACTATTTAGTCTGAAAACATACAGCCTTACCTGGCCGTCGAAACTGCTTTACCAAGACTTGCCTCAGATGCCAGGGAGCCCTGCCAATCTGGCTTTTGCAACATAGATGAGCTGCTAGTCAAAGCCAATTAGTCTAAACAGACTATTTAATCTTTAAAACATACAGCCTCACCTGGAAGCCTTCAAAACTGCTTTACCAAAATTTGATTCAGATGGGCTCAGCACCCCTGCCAATCTTGCTTTTGCAGCCTAGGGGAGCTAGCTAACATACAGCCTCACCTGGACGTTAAAACTGCTTTACCAAAATTTGTCTCAGATGCCAGGAGTCGGCCAATCTGGCTTTGCAGCCTAGGGGAGCTAGTTAAAGCCAACTATACTCACCCGACTATTTAGTCTTGAAACATACAGCCTCACCTGGAAGTCAAAACTGCTTTACCAAAATTTGACTCAGATACCAGCACCCCTTTCAATCTGGCTTTGCAGCCTAGGGGACCTAGTCAAATTCAAATAGTCTCACCCGGACAATTTAGTTTTTTAAAAATACAGCCTCACCTGGAAGTCAAAACCGCTTCAACTAAACTTTGTCTCAGATACCAGGAGCCCTGCCAATCTGGCTTTTGCAGCCTAGGGGAGCTTGGGTCAAAGTCAATCTGTCTCACCCGACCATTTAGTCTGAAAACATACAGTCTTACCTGGGAAGGCATAACTGCTTTACAAAAACTTGTTTCAGATACCAGGGAGCCCTGTCAATTTGGCATTGCAGCCTAGGGGAGCAGGTCTGGCCAAATAGTCTCACCAGACTATTTAATTTTTAAAACATACAGTCTGCACTGGGAAGTCAAAACTGCTTTGCCAAACTTGACTCAGATCCCTGGACCCCTGTCAATCTGGCATTTGTAGCCTAGGGAGTTTATCAAAGCCAAATAGTCTCACCTGACTATTTAGTCTTAAAACATACAGTCTTACCTGGAAGGCATAGACTGCTTTACAAAAACTTGTCTCAGATACCGAGCCCTGCCAATTTGGCATTGCAGCCTAGGTAAGCAGGTCAAAGCCAAATAGTCTCACCTGACTATTCCATCTTAGAACATACAGTCTTACCTGGCCGTCAAAACTGCTTTATCAAAACTTCTGACTCAGATACCTCGACCCCTGTCAATCTGGCAATTGCAGCCTAGGGGAGCTAGTCAAAGCCAAATAGTCTCACCCGACTATTAGTCTTAAAAAATACACCTCACCTGGAAGTCAAAACTGCTTCACCAAAACTCGTCTCAGATATTAGGAGCCCTGCCAATCTGGCTTTGCAGCCTCAGTGAGTTAGTCAAAGCCAAATTGTCTCACCCGACTATTTCATCTTTAAACATACAGCCTCACATGGAAGTCAAAACTGCTTTGCCAAACTTGACTCAGATACCTCGACCCCTGTCAATCTGGCATTTGCTGCCTAGGGGAGCTAGTCAAAGCCAAATAGTCTCACCCGACTATTTAGTCTTAATACTACAGTCTCACCTGGAAGGCAAAACTGTCTTTTACAAAAAACTTGTCTCAGATACCAGGAGCCCTGTCAATTTGGCATTGCAGCCTAGGGGGAGCAGGCCAAAGCCAAATCGTCTCACCAGACTATTTAATCTTAAACATACAGTCTTACCTGGAAGTACCTTTATCAAAAACTTGACTCAGACACCGACCGGCCTGCCAATCTGGTATGCAGCCTAGGGGAGTCGCAAAGCCAAATAGTCTCACCCGACTATTTTGTATTAAAACATACAGCCTCACCTGGAAGTCAAAACCTTCACCCAAAACTGTCTCAGATATCGAGGAGCCCCGCCAATCTGGCTTTTGCAGCCTAGGAGAGTTAAGGTCAAAGCCAAATTGTCTCTCACCCGACTATTCCATCTTTAAACATACAGCCTCACATGGAAGTCAAAACTGCTTTGCGCGAACTTGACTCAGATACCTCGACCCCCTGTCAATCTGGCATTTGCTGCCTAGGGGAGCTAGTCAAAGCCAAATGGCCCCCCCTGCCTATTTAGTCTTTTAAAACATACAGTCTCACCTGGAAGGCAAAACTGGCACAAAACTTGTCACAGATACCGAGGGCCCTGTCAATTTGGCATTTTCCTCCGGGGGGGAGCGGTAGCCTAGCGTCAAGGTCTCTTAAAACATACAGTCTCACCTGGAAGGCAAAACCCTTTACAAAAACTTGTCACATATACTAGGAGCCCCTGCCAATCTGGCTTTGCAGCCTAGGAAAGGGGCTTTTAACAAATAGTCTCACCCGACTATTCCATCTTAAAACATACAACCTCCCTGCGTCAAACGCTTTCAACCTCCGCCAGGTGAGTGGTTTGTATGTCCAAATGAGCATATGCCCACAGTATTGTAGAGTATACAATATAGCAAGTGGTCATATGCCCAACATAAAAGTAAGAGTAACAACTCATAACATAACGACACTTTGTTGGTATGTTTATACAATCATAAATATACATAAGTGCAGTAATAGGATCCGTCACTTATGCGGACTGGCCGCAGCGTGAGATCGCTAGCGTAAGCACTTCTTGAGTATGTACCATCTGTACATATATATGTATATATACATAACTACATAGGCACATATCTGTACTGCAACTCTCTCTCTGCCGACGCTCTTAGCGGCAGAGCTCACTTAGAATATTGTATGTAATAAGCCGAAATATAAATTGAATAAAACCGAGAGGAACACTCTCGATGAATGCTCAAACCGAATAAGACGTCTTTATTATTATGGTGAAAACATTTTAACTTAACATGGCGACCGTGACAGGACTCACGAACATGTTAAAAATATAACATGTTAAAAAAAAATTAAATAATTAAATGCAACAACGAGACGAGCAGCAGTAACAATATACAACTACAACGGCGCGGGATAAAGAACAACAATTTTCTTCAGCAGCGATGGATTAAAGCCAAAGTTCTGAGTGAGTAAGGTGTATTTCGTTTGTGTTAAAAGTCGAAATGTCCATACGCATCACGCTTGATGAGTATAAAGCACAAGAAAAACAGTAGACAACGCCGTGAGGCTACAATTAAGCAAACCAACCAAAAAGACACCGGGGAGGCATTCAGCTGGGCATACAAAACCCGTAAGGCGGAAATATGCAAAGAATTATATAACAGCAGCAAGCCCCGAATTGGAAAGATGCCAAGAGGCTAACCAATGAGCTTGCTTGATGCACAATTAAAAATACAAAAAACACAAATGAAACGCCTTCCACTCATCCTATAAAAAACTTAGTTAATAAATACTTAAACATTCCAAACGCAGAAAACAAGAAAGAGCCCAAACAAATGAAGAGATGCCCCAACAGCCTGTGAGAAGACCAGCACCGGCCCCCCAACAGCCTGTTCGAGGACCAGCACCGGGCACCATTTAGCGTTCCAAGCTAAGTCATCTTCGGGGGGACCGGCAGCGCTACAGAGAGCGCGCAACTTAAAAAAAAAAAATAAAAATATATATTTGTTAATCCAAAAAATTGTATAATAATTTTAATGTAAACCCAAATGAAATGTAAAGAAATGTTTGTAATTCTGAGCGATAATTGCGTTGCTCGGGCTAGAGTATGGCCTGTGAAGCCATACGAAATATTAGACAGGAGATCACTGCGTTGATCGAAGAAAATATAAAAAAAAAAAAAAAAAAAAAAAAAAAAATTATAATAAATCATCTACACAATATATATATATTCTTTAAAAAAAAAAAAAAAAAAACTATTAACTGCAAATTCAAATTTAATGCTTTCGATTACAATCTCAAAAGACAATAATATATTAGAAGTAGCAAATATGTTAGACCACGAATCGAAAGTAGCGGATTCAACAGCAAATGTTATTAATAACGTCGAAACTGTCTCAGTAGATTTAAAATGTAAAAACGGTTATGCTTATAATAATTGTTATTCTTTTTATTAGCAAATGTACTAACTCAATTATATAAGTTGCACAATAAGTGCATAAAGAAAAGATATGCAAGTAGAGCAGACAATTTAGAAATGATATAATATGATAAGCATAATAAAATGAAATCCATGATAAAGAACTAAAAATTTTAATAAATATATAGGGAAAGTTCACATGGACTGGAACCAAATAGTAGAAAAAAATAAAAGGCATAGGGAAAATTTTTGATAAATAACAAGTGCCTTAATAAATGCCACCAGTTTTAAGACCCACCATAATTAAACATACTGAGATCCTTGTATATGAGTACAATGAAATCAGGGTCTAGTTAACGAGTGTCAAATAAACTGACAGATTTACACACAGAGTCCAAACTTCAGACGTTTTACAGCGCCTAAGGGATAATCTGGTAAACTTAAATAAAAAGTATGATCTCAAGCTTTATCTACCATCAGTGTTAAATACACCGGTAACATTTGATAAGTTACTGTTGGCAGAATCAACGACAGACGAAAAGCTGGAAGATACAAACATAAACATGGCTCAAACAGTAGTTGAATTTCTAAAATTAGCCTCATCACTCATACCTGAGTTCGATGGAAAGGCAGAAAATTCACAAAGTTTCATAGACGCTTTGAATCTCCCTTGATTCCCTAAAAGGCTCGCATGAAGTAACAGCTATCAGTCTAATAAAGACAAAACTAAAAAAGGCCATGCGAGAAACTTGATAAGCAATGAGCAAACTATCGCTCAAATAATTGCAAAATTATCAAGCACAGTAAAAAGGCGAATCAGTCGAAGTATTGTCAGCCAAATTACTTAACTTGCAACAGAAAAGCAAAACTGCCAACCAGTATACTCAAGAGGTTGAGCAGTTAACAAAAGCCTTGGAAGGAGCCTTTATAAACGATGGCCTAACACCGGAATTGGCTAATAAATATAGCACAACCCAAGCTGTAAAGGCAATGACCAAGAACTGTTCTATAGATAAGGTAAAACTTATCATGCAAGCAGGCACATTCAGTAACATGAATGATGCTATCTCAAAATAATTGCACTGAAGCAACTGGGCAGTCTAACAGTATCTTATTCTGCCAGAATTACTCTCAGCGCGGCGGAAACCGCGGTCGAGGTAACTACAGAGGAAGGGCAACCGGCTCATATGGTAGCAACTCATACGGCCGTGGCTACTACCGTGGTGTTAAAACAACAATAACAATAGAGGCCGTGGAGGATCTAGAGGTTATAATCATAACAACAATAACAATAGGGAACAATGTTAGGGTAGCCCAAAATACGTCTGGAAACTTGCAGACACCTCCAGATACTCAGGGTTAAACAGTAAAATATACACTGTTAACTTAAGTCTCAACAATTTCGTATCATTCAAAAATGTTGCAACAAATAAAAAGATAACATTTTTGATTGATACAGGTGCAGATATTTCAATTATAAAGAAAATTCTGATGTCTTTCATGACATCCAAATCAATAGAATTATAGACATTAGAGGCATAGGAGAAGGAGTAATAAACTCCAAAGGTCTAGTCTCAATTGAACTACAAACAGACAAATACATTATTCCATACAAATTTCATCTACTTCATCCAGATTTCGATGAATCTCTTGCGATGGAATAATAGGATTAGATTTCATAAAAAAATTTAATTGCCAATTAGATTACAATAGTTCCGAGGATTGGTTTATAATTAGACCACAAAACCTAACGTATCCTATCTATGTTCCAATAACATTCAGTTCTGGTACTAATTCCACACTTCTACCAGCAAGATCACAAGTGATACGGAAAATCGAGTTGTCTTCAGCAGAAGAAAACATTTTAATTCCAAATCAGGAAATTAAACCGGGTGTTTTTGTTGCAAATACTATTGCTACAGCCCAAAATACTTTTGTCAGATTTTTTAAATACCACAGATAAATGCCAAATAGTAGGCATTAATAACATAAAATTTGAATCACTTTCAAACTACGGCGTAGTTCAAAATCTAAAAGACAATAGAACAGAGTCTGTAATTAATAAATTAAAGAAAATTTTCCAACCTTGTTTAAGAAACAACTTGAAGAAATATGCACCCAGTATAGTGATGTGTTCGGACTTGAATCTGAACCAATTACAACAAACAATTTCTATAAGCAAAGATTGAGACTTAAGGATGATGAACCAGTATATGTAAAAAATTTATTGATGTCCGCATAGCCAAATAGAAGAAATCCAGCATCAAGTTGGAAAGTTAATTGAACAAAATATTGTTGAACCGTCTGTTTCACCTTTATAATAGCCCACTCTTATTAGTCCCAAAAGAAATCTCTTCCAGGCTCTAAAGAGAAAAAATGGCGATTAGTAATTGACTATCGCCAAATAAATAAAAAATTGCTGTCAGATAAATTTCCACTCCCCAGAATTGACGATATTCTTGATCAATTGGGTAGAGCTAAACATTTTTCATGCCTTGATTTAATGTCAGGTTTCCACCAAATTGAGCTTGAGGAAAGTTCAAGAAATATAACGTCTTTTCAACAAGCAATGGTTCATATCGCTTTACGCGATTACCATTTGGTTTAAAAATAGCGCCTAATTCATTTCAGAGAATGATGACAATAGCATTCTCAGGCCTAGAGCCTTCTCAAGCTTTCCTTTACATGGATGATTTAATCGTTATTGGTTGTTCTGAACGACATATGATTAAAAACTTAACAGATGTTTTCAAACTTTGTAGAAAACACAATCTGAAATTACATCCAGAAAATGTTCATTTTTCATGCACGAGGTGACGTTTTTAGGTCACAGATGCACAGATAAAGGAATCTTACCAGACGATAAAAAATTTGATGTTATCAATAACTATCCAGTCCCTACGGACGCAGACAGCGCTAGAAGATTCGTTGCATTTTGCAATTATTATAGACGATTTATAAAAAATTTTGCCGAATATTCACAGCACATAACAAGATTATGTAAAAAGAATGTCCCATTTGAATGGACAACAGAATGTGAAAAGGCATTCCAGTACCTAAAAAATGAACTTGTTCAACCAAATTTATTACAGTACCCAGATTTTAGCAAAGAATTTTGCATAATCACGGATGCAAGCAAGCAAGCATGTGGAGCAGTTTTAACTCAAAACTATAATGGACTCCAACTCCCAGTTGCATATGCATCCAGAGCATTCACTAAGGGCGAAAGCAATAAAAGTACTACAGAACAAGAACTAGCAGCAATACATTGGGCAATAACACATTTTCGACCATATATATATGGCAAACATTTTACAGTAAGAACTGATCACAGACCTTTAACATATTTATTTTCTATGATAAACCCAAGTTCAAAATTAACACGCATGCGACTCGAATTAGAAGAATATGATTTTACGGTAGAGTATCTGAGAGGGAAAGATAATTTCGTGGCAGACGCCCTGTCAAGGATAACAATATCCGACTTAATTGACATGAATAGAAAAGTCCTGAAAGTCACTACCAGGCACCAAAGTAGACAAAACAATTTCTGCGCAGAAAATAAACAAGAACTATTGCCAAAACAAAGTCTTGAAAAAGCTTCTAAGCCCAACGTATACGAAGTCATCACAAATGACGAGGTACGAAAAGTAGTGACCTTGCGAATAACAGATTCGACATGTTTATTGAAACATGGAAAAACAGTTATAGCAAGAATTAATGTTAGCGATTTGTACTCCAATGGAATTCTCGACTTAGGTCAGTTTTTCCAAAGGCTTGAATGGCAAGCCGGTGTATCTAAAATCAGCCAACTAAAAGTGGCACCGAGTGAAAAGATCTTTGAATCAATTTCAACAGATACTTTCAAACACATGGGCAATAAAAATTTAAAATCATTAAGAGTAGCGCTACTCAAGCCGGTGACCCAAATAAACCATGAACAAGAAAAAGAAGCTATATTGTCTACATTCCATGACGATCCAATTCAAGGAGGTCATACAGGCATAAATAAAACGATATCAAAAATAAAGAGACAATATTATTGGAAAAACATGACTAAACATGTAAAAAGAGTACATAAATAAATGTCCAAAATGCCTGACGTCGAAAACGACGAAACATACAAGATCACCCATGATAATAACCGAAACTCCACAATATGCTTTTGACAGAGTAATAGTAGACACAATTGGTCCACTACCACGTTCGGAAAAGGGAAATGAATACGCAATCACTTTAATATGTGATTTGACAAAGTATCTAGTAGCAATTCCTGTTGCAAACAAAAGTGCAACAACTGTCGCAAAAGCCATATTCGAATCTTTTATTCTGAAGTACGGTCCAATGAAGACGTTCATTACGGACATGGGAACAGAATACAAAAATTCCATTATAACTGACTTGTGCAAATATCTAAAAATAGACAACATAACGTCTACAGCACACCACCACCAGACATTAGGTACCGTTGAAAGAAGTCATAGGACATTCAATGAGTACATTCGTTCATATATATCAGTAGATAAAACTGACTGGGACGTATGGTTACAGTATTTCGTGTATTGTTTTAACACAACACCATCAGTAACTCATAATTATTGTCCATATGAACTAGTATTTGGTAGACAAAATAACCTACCAATACAATTTAATAGCGTAAATACCATAGAACCTATATATAATATAGAAGATTATTCTAAAGAAGTTAAGTTTAGACTAGAAAACGCGTATAAGAGAGCTCGAATACTTTTAGAAAAAAATAAAATTAAGCAAAAAGAAATA
This sequence comes from Drosophila littoralis, assembly GCA_018903485.1. Lineage (NCBI taxonomy): Eukaryota > Metazoa > Arthropoda > Insecta > Diptera > Drosophilidae > Drosophila > Drosophila littoralis. The sequence continues at coordinate 8,936 of JAEIGF010000407.1, forward strand.
AATGATAAGAAAGTAGTAGATTTTTAAAATAGAAATAGGAGACCAAGTTTATTTAAAGAATGAAACAGGTCATAAATTAGAATCTTCTTATATAGGACCATTTGAGGTCATTAGTATAGAAAACAATAATAATATAATTATAAAGAATAAGAAAAATAGGGAACAAAAAGTTCATAAGGATAGGCTAAAAAGGATTAATAAATAAAACAAAAAAAAAAGAATAAGAATATATATATAAAATAAAAATTTTGTTATATACAACATAGTATATAAATGATATAAAAATGATACTAATAATAATTTTTAATATTAAATAACTACAATATATTACGTTATTTTTTTTAAAAAGGGAGGTGTAGTATGTTGTATGCCAAATGAGCATATGCCCACAGTATTGTAGAGTACACAATATAGCAAGTGGTCATATGCCCAACATAAAAGTAAGAGTAACAACTCATAACATAACGACACTTTGTTGCTATGTTTATACAATCATAAATATACATAAGTGCAGTAATAGGATCCGTCACTTATGCGGACTGGCCGCAGCGTGAGATCGCTAGCGTAAGCACTTCTTGAGTATGTACCATCTGTACATATATATGTATATATACATAACTACATAGGCACATATGTACTGCAACTCTCTCTCTGCCGACGCTCTTAGCGGCAGAGCTCACTTAGAATATTGTATGTAATAAGCCAAATATAAAATTGAATAAAACCGAGAGAACACTCTCGATGAATGCTCAAACCGAATAAGACGTCTTTACTATTATGATGGTGAAAACATTTTAACTTAACACAGGACCCCTGCCAATCTGGCTTTTGCAGCCTAGGCGAGCTAGTCAAAGCCAAATAGTCTCACCCGACTATTCCATCTAAAAACATACAGCCTCACCTGGAAGTCAAAACTGCTTTACCAAAATTTGTCTCAGATACCAGGAGCCCTGCCAATCTGGCTTTTGCAGCCTAGGGGAGCAGGTCAAAGCCAAGTAGTTTTACCAGACTATTTAATCTTAAAACATACAGTCTTACCTGGCCGTCAAAACTGTTTTATCAAAACTTGACTCCAGATACCAGGAGCCCTGCCAATCTGGCTTTTGCAGCCTAGGGGAGTTAGTCAAAGCCAACTAGTCTCACACGAATATTTAGTCTTGAAACATACAGCCTTACCTGGCCGTCAAAACTGCTTTACCAAGACTCGACTCAGATACCAGGACCCCTGCCAATCTGGCATTTGCAGCCTAGGGAAGCTAGTCAAAGCCAAAAAGTCTCACCCGACAATTCCATCTTAAAACATACAGCCTCGCCTGGACGTCAAAACTGCTTTACCAAAATTTGTCTCAGATACCAGGAGCCCTGCCAATCTGGCTTTTGCAGCCTAGGGAGTTAGTCAAAGCCAACTAGTCTCACACGAATATTTAGTCTTGAAACATACAGCCTCACCTGGAAGTCAAAACTGATTTACCAAAATTTGACTCAGATACCAGGAGCCCTGCCAATCTGGCTTTTGCAGCCTAGGGGAGCTTGTCAAAGCCAAAAAGTCTCACCCGACTTTTCCATCTTAAACCATACAGCCCCATCTGGCCGCCAAAATTGCTTTAGCAAAACTTGTCTCAGATACCAGGAGCCCTGCAAATCTGGCTTTTGCAGCCTAGGGGGAGCTAGTCAAAGCCAAATAGTCTCACCCGACTATTTAGTCTTGAAACATACAGCCTCACCTGGAAGTCAAAACTGCTTCACCAAAACTTGTCTCAGATACCAGGAGCCCTGCCAATCTGGCATTTGCTGCCTAGGGAAGCTAGCCAAGGCCAAATAGTCTCACCCGACTATTTAATCTTAAAACATACAGCCTCGCCTGGACGTCAAAACTGCTTTACCAAAATTTGTCTCAGATACCAGGAGCCCTGCCACTCTGGCTTTTGCAGTCTAGGGGGAGCTAGTCAAAGCCAAACAGTCTCACCCAACTATTCCATCTTAAAGCATATGGCCTCACCTGGACGTCAAAACTGCTTTACCAAAATTTGTCTCAGATACCAGGAGCCCTGCCAATCTTGCTTTTGCAGCCTAGGGGAGTTAGTCAAAGCCAACTAGTCTCACCCGACTATTTAGTCTTGAAACATACAGCCTCACCTGGAAGTCAAAACTGCTTTACCAAAATTTGACTCAGATACCAGCACCCCTGCCAATCTTGCTTTTGCAGCCTAGGGGAGCTAGTTAAAGCCCAAAAGGCTCACCCGACTTTTCCATCTTAAAACATACAGCCCCATCTGGACGCCAAAATTGATTTAGCAAAACTTGTTTCAGATACCACGAGCCCTGCCAATTTGGCTTTTGCAGCCTAGGGAAGCTAGTCAAGGCCAAAAAGTCTCACCCGACAATTCCATCTTAAAACATACAGCCTCGCCTGGACGTCAAAACTGCTTTACCAAAACGTGTCTCAGATACCAGGAGCCCTGCCAATCTGGCTTTTGCAGCCTAGGGGAGTTAGTCAAAGCCAACTAGTCTCACCCGACTATTTAGTCTTGAAACATACAGCCTCACCTGGAAGTCAAAACTGCTTTACCAAAATTTGACTCAGATACCAGGAGCCCTGCCAATCTGGCATTTGCAGCCCTAGGGAAGCTAGTCAAAGCCAAAAAGTCTCACCCGACAATTCCATCTTAAAACATACAGCCTCGCCTGGACGTCAAAACTGCTTTACCAAAATTTGTCTCAGATACCAGGAGCCCTGCCAATCTGGCTTTTGCAGCCTAGGGGAGTTAGTCAAAGCCAACTAGTCTCACACGAATATTTAGTCTTGAAACATACAGCCTCACCTGGAAGTCAAAACTGATTTACCAAAATTTGACTCAGATACCAGGAGCCCTGCCAATCTGGCTTTTGCAGCCTAGGGGAGCTTGTCAAAGCCAAAAAGTCTCACCCGACTTTTCCATCTTAAACCATACAGCCCCATCTGGCCGCCAAAATTGCTTTAGCAAAACTTGTCTCAGATACCAGGAGCCCTGCAAATCTGGCTTTTGCAGCCTAGGGGAGCTAGTCAAAGCCAAATAGTCTCACCCGACTATTTAGTCTTGAAACATACAGCCTCACCTGGAAGTCAAAACTGCTTCACCAAAACTTGTCTCAGATACCAGGAGCCCTGCCAATCTGGCATTTGCTGCCTAGGGAGCTAGCCATGGCCAAATAGTCTCACCCGACTATTTAATCTTAAAACATACAGCCTCGCCTGGACGTCAAAACTGCTTTACCAAAATTTGTCTCAGATACCAGGAGCCCTGCCAATCTGGCTTTTGCAGTCTAGGGGGAGCTAGTCAAAGCCAAACAGTCTCACCCAACTATTCCATCTTAAAGCATATGGCCTCACCTGGACGTCAAAACTGCTTTACCAAAATTTGTCTCAGATACCAGGAGCCCTGCCAATCTTGCTTTTGCAGCCTAGGGGAGTTAGTCAAAGCCAACTAGTCTCACCCGACTATTTAGTCTTGAAACATACAGCCTCACCTGGAATTCAAAACTGCTTTACCAAAATTTGACTCAGATACCAGCACCCCTGCCAATCTTGCTTTTGCAGCCTAGGGCAGCTAGTTAAAGCCCAAAAGGCTCACCCGACTTTTCCATCTTAAAACATACAGCCCCATCTGGACGCCAAAATTGATTTAGCAAAACTTGTTTCAGATACCAGGAGCCCTGCCAATCTGGCTTTTGCAGCCTAGGGGAGTTAGTCAAAGCCAACTAGTCTCACCCGTCTATTTAGTCTTAAAACATACAGCCTTACCTGGCCGTCAAAAATGCTTTACCAAGACTTGACTCAGATACCAGGACCCCAGCCAATCTGGCATTTGCAGCCTAGGGATGCTAGTCAAAGCCAAAAAGTCTCACCCGACAATTCCATCTTAAAACATATAGCCTCACCTGGAAGGCAAAACTGCTTTACAAAAACTCTTCTTAGATACCAGGAGCCCTGTCAATTTGGCATTGCAGCCTAGGGGAGCAGGTCAAAGCCAAATAGTCTCACCCGTCTATTTAGTCTTAAAACATACAGCCTTACCTGGCCGTCAAAAATGCTTTACCAAGACTTGACTCAGATACCGGGACCCCTGCCAATCTGGCATTTGCAGCCTAGGGGAAGCTAGTCAAAGCCAAAAAGTCTCACCCGACAATTCCATCTTAAAACATACAGCCTCGCCTGGACGTCAAAACTGCTTTACCAAAATTTGTCTCAGATACCAGGAGCCCTGCCAATCTGGCTTTTGCAGCCTAGGGGAGTTAGTCAAAGCCAACTAGTGTCACACGAATATTTAGTCTTGAAGCATACAGCCTCACCTGGAAGTCAAAACTGCTTTACCAAAATTTGACTCAGATACCAGGAGCCCTGCCAATCTGGCTTTTGCAGCCTAGGGGAGTTAGTCAAAGCCAACTAGTCTCACCCGACTATTTAGTCTTAAAACATACAGCCTCACCTGGAAGTCAAAACTGCTTCACCAAAACTTGTCTCAGATACCAGGAGCCCTGCCAATCTGGCATTTGCTGCCTAGGAAGCTAGCCAAGGCCAAATAGTCTCACCCGACTATTTAATCTTAAAACATACAGCCTCACCTGGAAGTCAAAACTGCTTCACCAAAACTTGTCTCAGATACCAGGAGCCCTGCCAATCTGGCATTTGCTGCCTAGGGAAGCTAGCCAAGGCCAAATAGTCTCACCCGACTATTTAATCTTAAAACATACAGCCTCGCCTGGACGTCAAAACTGCTTTACCAAAATTTGTCTCAGATACCAGGAGCCCTGCCAATCTGGCTTTTGCAGTCTAGGGGAGCTAGTCAAAGCCAAACAGTCTCACCCGACTATTTAGTCTTGAAACATACAGCCTCACCTGGAAGTCAAAACTGCTTTACCAAAATTTGACTCAGATACCAGCACCCCTGCCAATCTTGCTTTTGCAGCCTAGGGGAGCTAGTTAAAGCCCAAAAGGCTCACCCGACTTTTCCATCTTAAAACATACAGCCCCATCTGGCCGCCAAAATTTATTTAGCAAAACTTGTTTCAGATACCAGGAGCCCTGCCAATCTGGCATTTGCAGCCTAGGGGAGCTAGTCAAAGCCAAATAGTCTCACCCGACTATGCCATCTAAAAACATACAGCCTCACCTGGAAGTCAAAACTGCTTCACCAAAACTTGTCTGAGATACCAGGAGCCCCGCCAATCTGGCATTTGCAGCGTACGGGAGCTAGTCAAGGACAAAAAGTCTCACCCGACAATTCCATCTTAAAACCTACAGCCTCACCTGGAAGGCAAAACTGCTTTACAAAAACTCTTCTCAGATACCAGGAGCCCTGTCAATTTGGCATTGCAGCCTAGGGGAGCAGGTCAAAGCCAAATAGTCTCACCCGTCTATTTAGTCTTAAAACATACAGCCTTACCTGGCCGTCAAAACTGCTTGACCAAGACTTGACTCAGATACCAGGAGCCCTGCCAATCTGGCTTTTGCAGCCTAGGGGAGCTTGTCAAAGCCAAAAAGTCTCACCCGACTTTTCCATCTTAAAACATACAGCCCCATCTGGCCGCCAAAATGTATTTAGCAAAACTTGTTTCAGATACCAGGAGCCCTGCCAATCTGGCATTTGCAGCCTAGGGGAGCAAGTCAACGCCAAATAGTCTCACCCGACTATTTAGTCTTAAAACATACAGTCTCACCTGGAAGGCAATACTGCTTTACAAAATCTTGTCTCAGATACAAGGAGCCCTGTCAATTTGGCATTGCAGCCTAGGGGAGCAGGCCAAAGCCAAATAGTCTCACCAGACTATTAAATCTTAAAACATACAGTCTTACCTGGCCGTCAAAACTGCTTTATCAAAATTTGACTCAGATACCAGCACCCCTGCCAACCTTGCTTTTGCAGCCTAGGGGAGCTAGTCAAAGCCCAAAAGGCTCACCCGACTTTTCCATCTTAAAACATACAGCCCCATCTGGCCGCCAAAATTTATTTAGCAAAACTTGTTTCAGATACCAGGAGCCCTGCCAATCTGGCATTTGCAGCCTAGGGGAGCTAGTCAAAGCCAAATAGTCTCACCCGACTATGCCATCTAAAAACATACAGCCTCACCTGGAAGTCAAAACTGCTTCACCAAAACTTGTCTGAGATACCAGGAGCCCCGCCAATCTGGCATTTGCAGCCTAGGGGAGCTAGTCAAAGCCAAAAAGTCTCACCCGACTTTTCCATCTTAAAACATAAAGCCCCATCTGGCCGCCAAAATTGATTTAGCAAAACTTGTTTCAGATACCAGGAGCCCTGCCAATCTGGCATTTGCAGCCTAGGCGAGCTAGTCAAAGCCAAATAGTCTCACCCGACTATTCCATCTTAAAACATATGGCCTCACCTGGACGTCAAAACTGCTTTACCAAAATTTGTCTCAGATACCAGGAGCCCTGCCAATCTGGCTTTTGCAGCCTAGGGGAGTTAGTCAAAGCCAACTAGTCTCACCCGACTATTTAGTCTTGAAACATACAGCCTCACCTGGAAGCCATAACTTGACTCAGATGCCTGCACCCCTGTCAATCTGGCATTTGCAGCCTAGGGGAGCAAGTCAACGCCAAATAGTCCCACCCGACTATTTAGTCTTAAAACATACAGTCTCACCTGGAAGGCAAAACTGCTTTACAAAAACTTTTCTCAGATACCAGGAGCCCAGTCAATTTGGCATTGCAGCCTAGGGGAGCAGGCCAAAGCCAAATAGTCTCACCAGACTATTAAATCTTAAAACATACAGTCTTTCCTGGCCGTCGAAACTGCTTTATCAAAATTTGACTCAGATACCAGCACCCCTGCCAATCTTGCTTTTGCAGCCTAGGGGAGCTAGTCAAAGCCCAAAAGGCTCACCCGACTTTTCCATCTTAAAACATACAGCCCCATCTGGCCGCTAAAATTTATTTAGCAAAACTTGTTTCAGATACCAGGAGCCCTGCCAATCTGGCATTTGCAGCCTAGGGGGAGTTAGTCAAAGCCAACTAGTCTCACCCGACTATTTAGTCTTGAAACATGCAGCCTCACCTGGAAGCCATAACTTGACTCAGATGCCTGCACCCCTGTCAATCTGGCATTTGCAGCCTAGAAGAGCAAGTCAACGCCAAATAGTCTCACCCAACTATTTAGTCTTAAAACATTCAGCCTCACCTGGAAGTCAAAACTGCTTCACCAAAACTTGTCTCAGATACCAGGAGCCCTGCCAATCTGGCATTTGCAGCCTAGGGAAGCTAGTCAAGGCCAAATAGTCTCACCCGACTATTTAATCTGAAAGCATACAGCCTCACCTAGAAGTCAAAACTGCTTTGCCAAAACTTGACCTGATACCAGGAGCCCTGATAATCTGGCTTTTGCAGCCTAGGGGAACAAGTCAAAGCCAAACAGTCTCACCCGACTATTCCATCTTAAAACATATGGCCTCACCTGGACGTCAAAACTGCTTAACCAAAATTTGTCTCAGATACCAGGAGCCCTGCCAGTCTGGCTTTTGCAGCCTAGGGGAGTTAGTCAAAGCCAACTATTCTCACCCGACTATTTAGTCTTGAAACATACAGCCTCACCTGGAAGTCAAAACTGCTTTACCAAAATTTGACTCAGATACCAGGAGCCCTGCCAATCTGGCATTTGCAGCCTAGGGGAGCTAGTCAAAGCCAAATAGTCTCACCCGACTATTCCATCTTAAAACATACAGCCTCACCTGGAAGTCAAAACTGCTTCACCAAAACTTGTCTGAGATACCAAGAGCCCGCCAATCTGGCATTTGCAGCCTAGGGGAGCTAGTCAAAGCCCAAAAGGCTCACCCGACTTTTCCATCTTAAAACATACAACCCCATCTGGCCGCCAAAATTGATTTAGCAAAACTTGTTTCAGATACCAGGAGCCCTGCCAATCTGGCATTTGCAGCCTAGGGGAGCTAGTCAAAGCCAAATTGTCTCACCCGACTATTCCATCTTAAAACATACAGCCTCACCTGGAAGTCAAAACTGCTTCACCAAAACTTGTCTGAGATACCAGGAGCCCCGCCAATCTGGCATTTGCAGCCTAGGGGAGCTAGTCAAAGCCAAAAAGTCTCACCCGACTTTTCCATCTTAAAACATACAGCCCCATCTGGCCGCCAAAATTGATTTAGCAAAACTTGTTTCAGATACCAGGAGCCCTGCCAATCTGGCATTTGCAGCCTAGGGGAGCTAGTCAAAGCCAAATAGTCTCACCCGACTATTCCATCTTAAAACATATGGCCTCACCTGGACGTCAAAACTGCTTTACCAAAATTTGTCTCAGATACCAGGAGCCCTGCCAATCTGGCTTTTGCAGCCTAGGGGAGTTAGTCAAAGCCAACTAGTCTCACCCGACTATTTAGTCTTGAAACATACAGCCTCACCTGGAAGCCATAACTTGACTCAGATGCCTGCACCCCTGTCAATCTGGCATTTGCAGCCTAGAAGAGCAAGTCAACGCCAAATAGTCTCACCCAACTATTTAGTCTTAAAACATACAGTCTCACCTGGAAGGCAAAACTGCTTTACAATATCTTGTCTCAGATACAAGGAGCCCTGTCAATTTGGCATTGCAGCCTAGGGGAGCAGGCCAAAGCCAAATAGTCTCACCAGACTATTCCATCTTAAAACATACAGCCTCACCTGGAAGTCAAAACTGCTTCACCAAAACTTGTCTGAGATACCAGGAGCCCCGCCAATCTGGCATTTGCAGCCTAGGGGAGCTAGTCAAAGCCAAAAAGTCTCACCCGACTTTTCCATCTTAAAACATACAGCCCCATCTGGCCGCCAAAATTGATTTAGCAAAACTTGTTTCAGATACCAGGAGCCCTGCCAATCTGGCATTTGCAGCCTAGGGGAGCTAGTCAAAGCCAAATTGTCTCACCCGACTATTCCATCTTAAAACATACAGCCTCACCTGGAAGTCAAAACTGCTTCACCAAAACTTGTCTGAGATACCAAGAGCCCGCCAATCTTGCTTTTGCAGCCTAGGGGAGCTAGTCAAAGCCCAAAAGGCTCACCCGACTTTTCCATCTTAAAACATACAGCCCCATCTGGCCGCCAAAATTTATTTAGCAAAACTTGTTTCAGATACCAGGAGCCCTGCCAATCAGGCATGTGCAGCCTAGGGGAGCTAGTCAAAGCCAAATAGTCTCACCCGACTATTCCATCTTAAAACATACAGCCTCACCTGGAAGTCAAAACTGCTTCACCAAAACTTGTCTGAGATACCAGGAGCCCCGCCAATCTGGCATTTGCAGCCTATGGGAGCTAGTCAAAGCCAAAAAGTCTCACCCGACTTTTCCATCTTAAAACATACAGCCCCATCAGGACGTCAAAACTGCTTTACCAAAATTTGACTCAGATACCAGGAGCCCTGCCAATCTGGCATTTGCAGCCTAGGGGAGCTAGTCAAAGCCAAATAGTCTCAACCGACTATTTAGTCTTAAAACATACAGCCTCACCTGGAAGTCAAAGCTGCGTCACCAAAACTTGTCTCAGATACCAGGAGCCCTGCAAATCTGGCTTTTGCAGCCTAGGGGAGCTAGTCAAAGCCAAATAGTCGTACCCGACTATTTAGACTTAAAACATTCAGCCTCACCTGGAAGTCAAAACTGCTTCACCAAAACTTGTCTCAGATACCAGGAGCCCTGCCAATCTGGCATTTGCAGCCTAGGGAAGCAAGTCAAGGCCAAATAGTCTCACCCGACTATTTAATCTGAAAGCATACAGCCTCACCTGGAAGTCAAAACTGCTTTGCCAAAACCTGACCTGATACCAGGAGCCCTGCCAATCTGGCATTTGCAGCCTAGGGGAGCTAGTCAAAGCCAAATAGTCTCAACCGACTATTTAGTCTTAAAACATACAGCCTCACCTGGAAGTCAAAGCTGCGTCACCAAAACTTGTCTCAGATACCAGGAGCCCTGCAAATCTGGCTTTTGCAGCCTATGGGAGCTAGTCAAAGCCAAACAGTCTCACCCGACTATTCCATCTTAAAACATATGGCCTCACCTGGACGTCAAAACTGCTTTACCAAAATTTGTCTCAGATACCAGGAGCCCTGCCAATCTGTCTTTTGCAGCCTAGGGGAGTTAGTCAAAGCCAACTATTCTCACCCGACTATGTAGTCTTGAAACATACAGCCTCACCTGGAAGTCAAAACTGCTTTACCAAAATTTGACTCAGATACCAGCACCCCTTCGAATCTTGCTTTTGCAGCCCAGGGGAGCTAGTCAAAGCCCAAAAGGCTCACCCGACTTTTCCATCTTAAAACATACAGCCCCATATGGCCTCCAAAATTGCTTTAGCAAAACTTGTCTCAGATACCAGGAGCACTGCCAAACTGGCTTTTGCAGCCTAGGGGAGCTAGTCAAAGCCAAACAGTCTCACCCGACTATTCCATCTTGAAGCATATGGCCTCACCTGGACTTCAAAACTGCTTTACCAAAATTTGTCTCAGATACCAGGAGCCCTGCCAATCTGGCTTTTGCAGCCTAGGGGAACTAGTCAAAGCCAAATAGTCTCACCCGACTATTTAGTCTTGAAACATACAGCCTCACCTGGAAGTCAAAACTGCTTTACCAAAATTTGACTCAGATACCAGCACCCCTGCCAATCTTGCTTATGCAGCCAAGGGGAGCTAGTCAAAGCCCAAAAGGCTCACCCGACTTTTCCATCTTAAAACATACAGCCCCATATGGCCTCCAAAATTGCTTTAGCAAAACTTGCCTCAGATACCAGGAGCACTGCCAAACTGGCTTTTGCAGCCTAGGGGAGCTAGTCAAAGCCAAATGGTCTAACCCGACTTTTCCATCTTAAAACATACAGCCCCATCTGGCCGCCAAAATTGCTTTAGCAAAACTTGTCTCAGATACCAGGAGCCCTGCCAATCTGGCATTTGCAGTCTAGGGGAGCTAGTCAAAGCCAAACAGTCTCACCCGACTATTCCATCTTAAAGCATATGGCCTCACCTGGACGTCAAAACTGCTTTACCAAAATTTGTCTCAGATACCAGGAGCCCTGCCAATCTGGCTTTTGCAGCCTAGGGGAGCAGGCCAAAGCCAAATAGTCTCACCAGACTATTAAATCTTAAAACATACAGTCCTACCTGGCCGTCAAAACTGCTTTATCAAAATTTGACTCAGATACCAGCACCCCTGCCAATCTTGCTTTTGCAGCCTAGGGGAGCTAGTCAAAGCCCAAAAGGCTCACCCGACTTTTCCATCTTAAAACATACAGCCCCATCTGGCCGCCAAAATTTATTTAGCAAAACTTGTTTCAGATACAAGGAGCCCTGCCAATCTGGCATTTGCAGCCTAGGGGAGCTAGTCAAAGCCAAATAGTCTCACCCGACTTTTCCATCTTAAAACATACAGCCCCATCAGGACATCAGAACTGCTTTACCAATATTTGACTCAGATACCAGGAGCCCTGCCAATCTGGCATTTGCAGCCTAGGGGAGCTAGTCAAAGCCAAATAGTCTCAGCCGACTATTTAGTCTTAAAACATACAGCCTCACCTGGAAGTCAAAGCCGCGTCACCAAAACTTGTCTCAGATACCAGGAGCCCTGCAAATCTGGCTTTTGCAGCCTAGGGGAGCTAGTCAAAGCCAAATAGTCGTACCCGACTATTTAGTCTTAAAACATTCAGCCTCACCTGGAAGTCAAAACTGCTTCACCAAAACTTGTCTCAGATACCAGGAGCCCTGCACATCTGGCATTTGCAGCCTAGGGAAGCTAGTCAAGGCCAAATAGTCTCACCCGACTATTTAATCTGAAAGCATACAGCCTCACCTGGAAGTCAAAACTGCTTTCCCAAAATCTGACCTGATACCAGGAGCCCTGCCAATCTGGCATTTGCAGCCTAGGGGAACAAGTCAAAGCCAAACAGTCTCACCCGACTATTCCATCTTAAAACATATGGCCTCACCTGGACGTCAAAACTGCTTTACCAAAATTTGTCTCAGATACCAGGAGCCCTGCCAATCTGGCTTTTGCAGCCAAGGGGAGTTAGTCAAAGCCAACTATTCTCACCAGACTATTTAGTCTTGAAACATACAGCCTCACCTGGAAGTCAAAACTGCTTTACCAAAATTTGACTCAGATACCAGCACTCCTTCGAATCTTGCTTTTGCAGCCCAGGGGAGCTAGTCAAAGCCCAAAAGGCTCACCCGACTTTTCCATCTTAAAACATACAGCCCCATCTGGCCGCCAAAATTGATTTAGCAAAACTTGTCTCAGATACCAGGAGCCCTGCCAATCTGGCATTTGCAGCCTAGGGGAACAAGTCAAAGCCAAACAGTCTCACCCGACTATTCCATCTTAAAACATATGGCCTCACCTGGACGTCAAAACTGCTTTACCAAAATTTGTCTCAGATACCAGGAGCCCTGCCAATCTGGCTTTTGCAGTCTAGAGGAGCTAGTCAAAGCCAAACAGTCTCACCCGACTATTCCATCTTAAAGCATATGGCCTCACCTGGACGTCAAAACTGCATTACCAAAATTTGTCTCAGATACCAGGAGCCCTGTCAATTTGGCATTGCAGCCAAGGGGAGTTAGTCAAAGCCAACTATTCTCACCAGACTATTTAGTCTTGAAACATACAGCCTCACCTGGAAGTCAAAACTGCTTTACCAAAATTTGACTCAGATACCAGCACTCCTTCGAATCTTGCTTTTGCAGCCCAGGGGAGCTAGTCAAAGCCCAAAAGGCTCACCCGACTTTTCCATCTTAAAACATACAGCCCCATCTGGCCGCCAAAATTGATTTAGCAAAACTTGTCTCAGATACCAGGAGCCCTGCCAATCTGGCATTTGCAGCCTAGGGGAACAAGTCAAAGCCAAACAGTCTCACCCGACTATTCCATCTTAAAACATATGGCCTCACCTGGACGTCAAAACTGCTTTACCAAAATTTGTCTCAGATACCAGGAGCCCTGCCAATCTGGCTTTTGCAGTCTAGAGGAGCTAGTCAAAGCCAAACAGTCTCACCCGACTATTCCATCTTAAAGCATACAGCCTTACCTGGCCGTCAAAACTGCTTTAAAAAGACTTGACTCAGATACCAGGAGCCCTGCCAATCTGGCTTTTGCAGCCTAGGGGAACTAGTCAAAGCCAAATAGTCTCACCCGACTATTTGGTCTTAAAACATACAGCCTCACCTGGATGTCAAAACTGCTTCACCAAAACTTGTCTCAGATACCAGGAGCCCCGCCAATCTGGCATTTGCAGCCTAGGGGAGCTAGTCAAAGCCAAATAGTCTCACCCGACTATTAAGTCTTAAAACATTCAGCCTCACCTGGAAGTCAAAACTGCTTCACAAAAACGTGTCTCAGATACCAGGAGCCCTGCCAATCTGGCATTTGCTGCCTAGGGAAGCTAGTCAAGGCCAAAAAGTCTCACCCGACAATTCCATCTTAAAACATACAGCCTCACCTGGAAGGCAAGACTGCTTTACAAAAACTCTTCTCAGATACCAGGAGCCCTGTCAATTTGGCATTGCAGCCTAGGGGAGCAGGTCAAAGCCAAAAAGTCTCACCCCTCTATTTAGTCTGAAGTCTGGAAGTCAAACTGCTTTACCAAAATTTGACTCAGATACCAGGACCCCTGCCAATCTGGCTTTTGCAGCCTAGGGGAGGTTGTCAAAGCCAAAAAGTCTCACCCGACAATTCCATCTTAAACCATACAGCCCCATCTGGCCTCCAAAATTGCTTTAGCAAAACTTGTCTCAGATACCAGGAGCCCTGCCAAACTGGCATTTGCAGCCTAGGGGAGCTAGTCAACGCCAAATAGTCTCACCCGACTATTTAGTCTTAAAACATACAGTCTCACCTGGAAGGCAAAACTGCTTTACAAAAACTTGTCTCAGATACTAGGAGCCCCGTTAATCTGGCTTTTGCAGCCTAGGGGAGCAGGTCAAAGCCAAATAGTCTCACCCGATTATCTAGTCTTAAAACATACAGCCTCACCTAGAAGTCAAAACTGCTTCACCAAAACTTGTCTCAGATACTAGGAGCCCCGCCAATCTGGCTTTTGCAGCCTAGGGGAGCTAGTCAAAGCCAAACAGTCTCACCCGACTATTCCATCTTGAAGCATATGGCCTCACCTGGACTTCAAAACTGCTTTACCAAAATTTGTCTCAGATACCAGGAGCTCTGCCAATCTGGCTTTTGCAGCCTAGGGGAACTAGTCAAAGCCAAATAGTCTCACCCGACTATTTAGTCTTGAAACATACAGCCTCACCTGGAAGTCAAAACTGCTTTACCAAAATTTGACTCAGATACCAGCACCCCTGCCAATCTTGCTTATGCAGCCAAGGGGAGCTAGTCAAAGCCCAAAAGGCTCACCCGACTTTTCCATCTTAAAACATACAGCCCCATATGGCCTCCAAAATTGCTTTAGCAAAACTTGTCTCAGATACCAGGAGCACTGCCAAACTGGCTTTTGCAGCCTAGGGGAGCTAGTCAAAGCCAAACAGTCTCACCCGACTATTCCATCTTGAAGCATATGGCCTCACCTGGACTTCAAAACTGCTTTACCAAAATTTGTCTCAGATACCAGGAGCCTTGCCAATCTGGCTTTTGCAGCCTAGGGGAACTAGTCAAAGCCAAATAGTCTCACCCGACTATTTGGTCTTAAAACATACAGCCTCACCTGGAAGTCAAAACTGCTTCACCAAAACTTGTCTCAGATACCAGGAGCCCCGCCTATCTGGCATTTGCAGCCTAGGGGAGCTAGTCAAAGCCAAATAGTCTCACCCGAGTTTTCCATCTTAAAACATACAGCCCCATATGGCCTCCAAAATTGCTTTAGCAAAACTTGTCTCAGATACCAGGAGCCCCGCCTATCTGGCATTTGCAGCCTAGTGAAGCTAGTCAAGGCCAAAAAGTCTCCCCCGACAATTCCATCTTAAAACATACAGCCTCGCCTGGACGTCAAAACTGCTTTACCAAAATTTGACTCAGATACCAGGAGCACTGCCAAACTGGCTTTTGCAGCCTAGGGGAGCTAGTCAAAGCCAAATAGTCTCACCCGACTATTAAGTCTTAAAACATTCATCCTCACCTGGAAGTCAAAACTGCTTCACCAAAACGTGTCTCAGATACCAGGAGCCCTCCAAATCTGGCTTTTGCTTTTGCCTAGGGGTGCTAGTCAAAGCCAAATAGTCTCGCCCGACAATTCCATCTTAAAACATACAGCCTCACCTGGAAGGCAAAACTGCTTTACAAAAACTCTTCTCAGATACCAGGAGCCATGTCAATTTGGCATTGCAGCCTAGGGGAGCAGGTCAAAGCCAAATAGTCTCACCCGTCTATTTAGTCTGAAAACATACAGCCTTACCTGGCCGTGAAAACTGCTTTACCAAGACTTGACTCAGATACCAGGACCCCTGCCAATCTGGCATTTGCAGCCTAGGGAAGCTAGTCAAAGCCAAAAAGTCTCACCCGACAATTCCATCTTAAAACATACAGCCTCGCCTGGACGTCAAAACTGCTTTACCAAAATTTGTCTCAGATACCAGGAGCCCTGCCAATCTGGCTTTTGCATCCTAGGGGAGTTAGTCAAAGCCAAATAGTCTCACCCGACAATTTAGTCTTCAAACAAACAGCCTCACCTGGAAGTCAAAACTGCGTTACCGAAATTTGACTCAGATACCAGGAGCCCTGCCATTCTTGCTTTTGCAGCCTAAGGGAGCTAGTCAAAGCCAAATAGTCTCACCAGACTTTTTAATCTTAAAACATACAGCCTCACCTGGACGTCAAAACTGCTTTACCAAAATTTATCTCAGATACCAGGAGCCCTGCCAATCTGGCTTTTGCAGCTTAGGGGAGTTAGTTAAAGCCAACTAGTCTCACCAGACTATTTAGTCTGAAAACATACAGTCTCACCTGGAAGGCAAATGTGCTTTACAAAAACTTGTCTCAGATAGCAGGAGCCCTGTCAATTTGGCATTGCAGCCTAGGGGAGCAGGTCAAAGCCAAATAGTCTCACCCGACTATTTAGTCTGAAAACATACAGCCTTACCTGGCCGTCAAAACTGCTTTACCACGACTTGTCTCAGATGCCAGGATCCCTGCCAATCTGGCATTGCAGCCTAGGGGAGCTAGTCAAAGCCAAATTGTCTCACCCGACTATTTAGTCTTGAAACATACAGCCTCACCTGGAAGTCAAAACTGCTTTACCAAAATTTGACTCAGATACCAGCACCCCTGCCAATCTTGCTTATGCAGCCAAGGGGAGCTAGGCAAAGCCCAAAAGGCTCACCCGACTTTTCCATCTTAAAACATACAGCCCCATATGGCCTCCAAAATTGCTTTAGTTAAACTTGTCTCAGATACCAGGAGCACTGCCAAACTGGCTTTTGCAGCCTAGGGGAGCTAGTCAAAGCCAAACAGTCTCACCCGACTATTCCATCTTGAAGCATACAGCCCCATATGGCCTCCAAAATTGCTTTAGCAAAACTTGTCTCAGATGCCAGGATCCCTGCCAATCTGGCATTGCAGCCTAGGGGAGCTAGTCAAAGCCAAATTGTCTTACCCGACTATTTAGTCTGAAAACATACAGTCTCACCTGGAAGTCAAAACTGCGTCACCAAAACTTGTCTCAGATACCAGGAGCCCTGCCAATCTGGCTTTTGCAGACTAGGGGAGCTAGTCAAAGATAAATTGTCTCACCCGACTATTCCATCTTAAAACATACAGCCTCACCTGGACGTCAAAACTGCTTTACCATAATTTGTCTCAGATACCAGGAGCCCTGCCAATCTGGCTTTTGCACCCGACTTTTCCATCTTAAAACATACAGCCCTATCTGGCCGCCAAAATTGCTTTTGCAAAACTTGTCTCAGATACCAGGAGCCCCGCCAATCTTGCTTTTGCTGCCTAGGGGAGCTAGTCAAAGCCAAATTGTCTCACCCGACTATTTAGTCTGAAAACATACAGTCTCACCTGGAAGCCAAAACTGCTTTACCAAAATGTGTCTCAGATACCAGGAGCCTTGCCAATCTGGCTTTTGCAGCCTAGGGGAACTAGTCAAAGCCAAATAGTCTCACCCGACTATTTGGTCTTAAAACATACAGCCACACCTGGAAGTCAAAACCAGGAGCCCTGCCAATCTTGCTTTTGCAGCCTAGGGGAGCTTGTCAAAGCCAAAAAGTCTCACCCGACAATTCCATCTTAAAACATACAGCCTCACCTGGACGTCAAAACTGCTTTACCAAAATTTGTCTCAGATACCAGGAGCCCTGCCAATCTGGCTTTTGCAGCTTAGGGGAGTTAGTTAAAGCCAACTAGTCTCACCCGACTATTTAGTCTGAAAACATACAGTCTCACCTGGAAGGCAAAAGTGATTTACAAAAACTTGTCTCAGATAGCAGGAGCCCTGTCAATTTGGCATTGCAGCCTAGGGGAGCAGGTCAAAGCCAAATAGTCTCACCCGACTATTTAGTCTGAAAACATACAGCCTTACCTGGCCGTCAAAACTGCTTTACCAAGACTTGTCTCAGATACCAGGAGCCCTGCCAATGTGGCTTTTGCAGCCTAGGGGAACTAGTTAAAGCCAACTAGTCTCACCCGACTATTTAGTTTTAAAACATACAGCCTCACCTGGAAGTCAAAACTGTTTTACCAAAATTTGACTCAGATACCAGCACCCCTGCCAATCTGGCTTTGGCAGCCTAGGGGAGCACTGTCAATTTGGCATTGCAGCCTAGGGGAGCAGGTCAAAGCCACATAGTCTCACCCGACTATTTAGTCTGAAAACATACAGCCTTACCTGGCCGTCAAAACTGCTTTACCAAGACTTGTCTCAGATGCCAGGAGCCCTGCCAATCTGGCATTGCAGCCTAGGGGAGCAGGTCAAAGCCAAATAGTCTCACCAGACTTTTTAATCTTGAAACATACAGCCTCACCTGGAAGTCAAAACTGCTTCAGCAAAACTTGTCTCAGATACCAGGAGCCCCGCCAATCTGGCTTTTGCAGCCTAGGGGAGCTAGTCAAAGCCAAATAGTCTCACCCGACTATTAAGTTTAAAACATACAGCCTCACCTGGACGTCAAAACTGCTTTACCAAGACTTGTCTCAGATGCCAGGAGAACTGCCAATCTGGCATTGCAGCCTAGGGGAGCAGGTCAAAGCCAAATAGTCTCACCCGACTTTTTAATCTTAAAACATACAGCCTCACCTGGAAGTCAAAACTGCTTAACCAAAACTTGTCTCAGATACTAGGAGCCCCGTTAATCTGGCTTTTGCAGCCTAGGGGAGCAGGTCAAAGCCAAATAGTCTCACCCGACTATCTAGTCTTAAAACATACAGCCTCACCTAGAAGTCAAAACTGCTTCACCAAAACTTGTCTCAGATACTAGGAGCCCCGCCAATCTGGCTTTTGCAGCATAGGGGAGCTAGTAAAAGCCAAATAGTCTCACCCGACAATTTAGTCTTCAAACAAACAGCCTCACCTGGAAGTCAAAACTGCTTTACCGAAATTTGTCTCAGATACCAGCAGCCCTGCCATTCTTGCTTTTGTAGCCTAGGGGAGCTAGTCAAAGACAAAAAGTCTCACCCGACTATTTAGTCTAAAAACATACAGCCTCACCTGGAAGTCAAAACTGCTTTGCCAAAACTTGACTCAAATATCTGGACCCCTGTCAATCTGGCATTTGCAGCCTAGGGGAGCTAGTCAAAGCCAAATAGTCTCACCAGACTTTTTAATCTTAAAACATACAGCCTCACCTGGAAGTCAAAACTGCTTAACCAACACTTGTCTCAGATACCAGAGTCAGAGAGAGTTCTCAGTTGAGAGTGATTGACGTGTTTTACTTGTGCTCCAAGATTTTTACACATTTTTTTGCGCTTTAATCCTGCTTTTTATTTCTAAATTTGGCCTTTTTTGTGCTTTATTTAAAAAGCTGTATAATTGTGCAAAGTGTTATTCTGTTGTCGCAGCGTAAGTCTGTTAATAATTGCATTTATTGAACGCGGCGTCAGTTCTGTATTGATGTTATTGCCTGTTTTGATTCTTTTGCTTTGGTGCTCCCCTGTGCATACACTTGTTTGTGCGTGTGTTCGCTGCCGCATATTTCTGCTTGTGCATCGCGCTCTCGCAAATTTTTGCTATTGCCTTTCGCTCCAAACAATTTGTTTGTGTACGATAATTGTTTTTGAGTGTTTACTTGTTCTATTCTTGTGCACCGTTTTCGTTTTGCTCTGCGCTCTCGCAGATTTGTAATAATTATGTCGTGCTGTAAGAAACCTTGCACGTTCAAGCAGGCTGATGATTCTGCACAGCCGCAATTTGTTAATTGCTGGCTGTGTGAGAATATGATGCATGCTAAATGTGCAGGTCTCACTGGGCGTGATTGCGACAAGATCGCTGCAGTTGCCAAGAAGGGCTGCGGTGGCTTGCGTTGGTCGTGCCCAGATTGCATCGACAAGCAAATTGATTTCTCCAGAATGTATAATTCTGTGAGAAATCAATTCTTAAAATTGAATAATGTGGCTAAGCAACTGTCGAGTAAATTTGACTCGAGTTTTGAGTTGCTTGCCAATTATAAATTTGAGTCTCCAACCAATACGTCTGTTCAGACTCCTACGCCTTTCTTGTCCCTACCTAGCAACATGGATTTATCTCCAATGTTGTCTTTATCGCCTTCCCCAAGCGACTGCCCAATAACCCCCGTTTCATCCCCTATAGTAGTTCCAGTAGAGCCCGTACCTGATACCGTCACAGTTATCCAAACTGCCTCAGCCCCGTCAGCTCCTGTCCGCAAAGGTAGACCTGCGCGTAATCTTACTACCTGCAGCCCCATCAGCACCTACTTTAACGGTTGTTGCCCCTCGTAGGCAAGTTTTTGTGTCTCGACTTTCATCGCACACCACTTCTGAGTCATTGGCAGCCTATATTGCTAGCAAATCTTCTGCTTACGTGTCAATAACCAAATTTAATTTCTCCACCCCTCGTGAAATATCATCATTCAAAATAAATGTTTCACATGATATGTTCCCAATCATTTGTGATCCCAAATTTTGGCCTCCCCACATGATTGTTCACGAGTTCAAGCCAAAAAAGCGTAACCAGCCTGTCACCCTTCCAGTCCCTTCAACACAGGGTACCATTTCTGCCCCAAAAAACTAACTTCATCTTGTGACCAAATCTGTATTCATTATCAGAATGTCAGAGGTCTTATTTCAAAGCTTAAAAATCTTTTCATGGCCAGTACTTCCTTCGACTCGGATATAATAGCATTTTCCGAAACATGGTTAAATTCAACCATATCCGATTTTGAGGTATTTTCGAATAGTTTTATTTTGCATAGAAATGATCGGCCGACTCGAGGTGGTGGGGTGTTAATTGCTGTTAAAGCCACTCTCCAGTCAGAACTTTTCTGTTTTAGTACGCCTACTGACGCTGAAATTATCTCAGTCAAGGTGTCTTTTCCCACTAGGAATATCTATATTACATGCTCTTATGTTCCTGCTTCTTCTGATATTCAAGTTTATATGAAACATATTACTTGTATTAAAGAAGTTTCTTCACACGTGCGTGATAATGACCTATTTATGGTGTTGGGTGATTTTAATTTGCGGAACATCTCTTGGTCATTATTCACTGCCGAAAATTATCTAGTGCCCTTAGCACAGCATGATTTTATAGACTGCATGCTTGATCTTTCGTTGTTTCAAATCAATTCAATTTCTAATCATTTGAATAGAACACTTGACCTTGTATTTGTTAACGACTACCTTATCTCTAATGTGTCTAGGTACCCTCCTTTATCTCTTCCTGAGGATGTATATCATCCTACTTTAGAGATTACAATGTTCAATTGTAATCGTCTCATTTCGTGCTCATCAGCCAATAAGCCCCGCCTCTGCTTTCGCAAAGGAAATTATTCATTGCTGAATCAGCTTATTTATGCAACCGATTGGTCTTTCTTATATGAATCGATTGATATGAATACTGCTATTACTTTTTTTTATAGCACCCTAAACTCCCTCTTAGATATGAGCATTCCCAAGTCAATTCCTTCGACTACTTCTTCAAAACCACCCTGGTTTACTCCACACATCTGGTTTACTTGTCACATCTTAAAAACTTAAAATCTAAATATTTTAAAAAGATTAAAAAGTCTGGTTCGTGTACAGACTTGGCTAAATATTCCATAGCCAAGTCGAACTTCTTTCTTCTGAATTCTCAATGCTATGAGAATTATCTAACTCGTTGTAATAAGCAATTTGCCCAAAATCCGAGACAGTTTTACAATTTTGTAAACTTGAAGCGTAAATCTTCAAGTTTGCCAACTTCTTTTTCTTTCGGGATGGATAAAGCTAGTAATGACTCTGATTCTGCTAACCTCTTTGCTAATTTTTTCCAATCGACTTACTCCTCAGTCTGTCCTAATAATAATTCTTATCCTTATACTATTTCTTCCTCTAGTTCTACACCTCCTCCTATTATTTCACACTCCTCTCTCCTTTTATCTATAAACTCTTTAAAATCTTCTTACTCTTCTGGGCCTGACAATATTCCTAGTTGTCTACTCAAGGAGTAGGAATCTTATATCATTCCTCTCCACAAGAAAGGTGGAAAGTCTGATGTACAAAATTACAGGGGCATTGCAAAACTGTCCGCTATTCCTAAATTATTTGAAAAAATAATCACTTCGAACTTGCAGCATTTCTGCAAATCAGTTGTTTCCCCTGTTCAACATGGATTCGTAAAGAATCGGTCAACTACGACCAATCTGCTTGAATTTACTTCCTTGGTAAATGATGCTTTTCTTTCGAAAATGCAAACTGATGTCATTTATACTGACTTCAGTAAGGCGTTTGACTCTGTGCACCATGACATTTTACTTTTTAAACTTGACCGAATAGGTTTCCCTCCGTCTCTTTTGCTTTTGATTAATTCTTATTTAAAAGGTAGGACCCAAAGAGTAATGCTGAGGCAGACTACCTCTAAACAGGTTCACGTTACTTCTGGTGTTCCTCAAGGTAGTCATCTTGGACCTTTACTCTTTACTCTTTTTATAAATGATCTCCCCTCTGTTATATCACATGCCCGTGTACACATGTATGCGGATGATGTGAAACTTATTCTATCATACACTAATCCCCTACATCATTCTCGTCTACAAGACGATTTGAACGCTATGCAACTTTGGTGTTCGGCCAATCAATTGCATCTGAATTGTTCAAAGTGTATGTTTATGACATTTTATCGTACTACACCTTATCTTGTCAGTTATACAATCGACAATACCCCTTTGCAACGTATACTAACAGTTAAGGATCTAGGCGTTCTTTTGATTCTAAACTCTGTTTCAATCTTCACATAGATACCATCGTTAATGAGGCAAAAGGTGTACTTGGATTCATTAAACGATGGTCTAAAGAGTTTAACGATCCTTTTATAACGAAACTTCTGTACATCTCTCTTGTTCGCCCTATCCTTGAATACTGCTCTTGCATCTGGTCTCCGCAGTATAACAATAGCCAGGATCGTATTGAATCTGTTCAGAAGCAATTTCTGCTTTTTGCCTTACGAGGTTTAAATTGGGACCCTAATCTTCGGTTGCCATCCTACTCCAGCAGGCTGCTTCTTCTTAACCTTCCGTCATTAACCAACCGTAGGACAATTCTTGGTGTTGTCCTTCTACATAAGTTGATTATTGGCGATATAGATTCTCCTTTTCTGCTAGGGCGTCTTCAATTCTCTGTTCCGTCTAGACCAACCAGAAATTACCGCCCCTTATTCCTGTCTACGTGCACAACAGACTACGCTATGCACAATCCTTTTCGCGTGCTATGTAAAAATTATAATAGTTTGCATCACGTTTTCTCTATAGAACTTTCTCTACCCCTAATAAAATCGTTGCTTTCAGGATACCTTCGGGAAGTCACTGACCATTCCCAGCTATGAGCAAGGGCATAGCTTGCCGGACAGGCTGTAAATTTTCCCCCACCGGGTCGGTGATTTCCCATTACTTTACTCTCTGTCCTATCTATTTAACACTCTATACATCTAGCTTAAATTTCTTTACTTTATTAACAATCTTCTTACTTTCCTTTTTCTTATTTATTGTATTTTATTAATTAATATAGCAAACTAAGATTATCTTTAATTTTACTTAAGAATACTTTTTTCCTACTTACACCCTTCTGCTTAGATGTAGGCTCTAATAGCGTCACTGACAAATTTAGCTGTGAAAAGGGGCACAGCTGGCCGGACTGGCAACTAAAACACCTCCATCGGTCGGTGATGCTATTTAGAGAACTGTGTTATCTAACTAGGCTTTTACCATTAATAAATAAATAAATAAATAAATACCAGGAGCCCCGCCAATCTGGCTTTTGCAGCCTAGGGGAGCTAGTCAAAGCCAAATAGTCTCACCCGACTATTAAGTCTTAAAACATACAGCCTCTCCTGGACGTCAAAACTGCTTTACCAAAATTGGTTTCAGATACCAGGAGCCCTGCCAATGTGGCTTTTGCAGCCTAGGGGAGCTCGTCAAAGCCAAATAGTCTCACCCGACAATTTAGTCTTAAAATATACAGCCTCACCTGGAAGTCAAAACTGCTTCACCAAAACGTGGCTTATATACCAAGAGCCCTGCCAATCTGGCTTAGCAGCTTAGGGGAGCTAGTCAAAGCCAAATAGTCTCACGCGACTATTCCATCTTAAAACATACAGCCTCACCTGGAATGCAAAACTGCTTCACCAATACTTGTCTCAGATACCAGGAGCCCTGCCAATCTGGCCTTTGCACCCTAGGGAAGCTAGTCAAGGCCAAATAGTCTCACCCGACTATTTGATCTGAAAGCATACAGTCTCACCTGGAAGTCAAAACTGATTTGCCAAAACTTGACTTGATACCAGGAGCCCTGCCAATCTGGCATTTGCAGCCTAGGGGAACTAGTCAAAGCCAAATAGTCTCACCCGACTATTCCATCTTAAAACATACAGGCTCACCTGGACGTCAAAACTGCTTTACCAAAAATTGTTTCAGATACCAGGAGCCCCGCCAATCTGGCTTTTGCAGCCTAGGGGAGCTAGTCAAAGCCAAATAGTCTCACCCGACAATTTAGTCTTAAAACATACAGCCTCACCTGGAAGTCAAAACTGCTTCATAAAAGCTTGTCTCAGATACCAGGAGCCCCGCCAATCTGGCTTTTGCAGCCTAGGGGAGTTAGTCAAAGCCAAATAGTCTCACCCGACGATTAAGTCTTAAAACATACAGCCTCACCTGGACGTCAAAACTGCTTTACCAAGACTTGTCTCAGATGCCAGGAGCCCTGCCAATCTAGCTTTTGCAGCCTAGGGGAGCAGGTCAAAGCCAAATAGTCTCACCAGACTTTTTAATCTTTAAACATACAGCCTCACCTGAAAGTCATAACTGCTTCACCAAAACTTATCTCAGATACCAGGAGCCCCGCCAATCTGACTTTTGCAGCCTAGGGGAGCAGGTCAAAGCCAAATAGTCCCACCCGACTATCTAGTCTTAAAACATACAGCCTCACCTAGAAGGCAAAACTGCTTCACCAAAACTTGTCTCAGATACTAGGAGCCCCGCCAATCTGGCTTTTGCAGCCTAGGGGAGCAGGTCAAAGCCAAATAGTCTCACCCGACTATTCCATCTTAAAACATACAGCCTCACCTGGACGTCAAAACTGCTTTAGCAAAATTTGTTTCAGATGCCAGGAGCCCTGCCAATCTTGCTTTTGCAGCCTAGGGGAGCTTGTCAAAGCCAAAAAGTCTCACCCGACAATTCCATCTTAAAACATACAGCCTCACCTGGACGTCAAAACTGCTTTACCAAAATTTGTCTCAGATACCAGGAGCCCTGCCAATCTGGCTTTTGCAGCTTAGGGGAGTTAGTTAAAGCCAACAAGTCTCACCCGACTGTTTAGTCTGAAAACATACAGTCTCACCTGGAAGGCAAAAGTGCTTGACAAAAACTTATCTCAGATAGCAGGAGCCCTGTCAATTTGGCATTGCAGCCTAGGGGAGCAGGTCAAAGCCAAATAGTCTCACCCGACTATTTAGTCTTGAAACATACAGCCTCACCTGGAAGTCAAAACTGTTTTACCAAAATTTGACTCAGATACCAGCACCCCTGCCAATCTGGCTTTGGCAGCCTAGCGGAGCTAGTCAAAGCCAAATTGTCTCACCCGACTATTTAGTCTGAAAACATACAGCCATACCTGGGCGTCAAAACTGCTTTACCAAGACTTGTCTCAGATGCCAGGAACCTTGCCAATCTGGCATTGCAGCCTAGGGGAGCAGGTCAAAGCCAAATAGTCTCACCAGACTTTTTAATCTTGAAACATACAGCCTCACCTGGAAGTCAAAACTGCTTCACCAAAACTTGTCTCAGATACCAGGAGCCCCGCCAATCTGGCTTTTGCAGCCTAGGGGAGCAGGTCAAAGCCAAATAGTCTCACCCGACTATTAAGTCTTAAAACATACAGCCTCACCTCGACGTCAAAACTGCTTTACCAAGACTTGTCTCAGATGCCAGGAGCCCCGCCAATCTGGCATTGCAACCTAGGGGAGCAGGTCAAAGCCAAATAGTCTCACCAGATTTTTTAATCTTAAAACATACAGCCTCACCTGGAAGTCATAACTGCTTCACCAAAACTTGTCTCAGATACCAGGAGCCCCGATAATCTGGCTTTTGCGGCCTTGGGGACCTAGTCAAAGCCAAATAGGCTCACCCGACTATTTAGTCTGAAAACATACAGTCTCACCCGGAAGTCAAAACTGCTTTACCGAAATTTGACTAAGATACCAGCACTCCTGCCATTCTTGCTTTTGCAGCCTAGGGGGAGCTAGTCAACGCCAAAAAGTCTCAATCGACTGTTAAGTCTGAAAACATACAGCCTCACCTGGAAGTCAAAACTGCTTTGCCAAGACTTGTCTCAGATGCCAGGAGCCCTGCCAATCTGGCATTGCAGCCTAGGGGAGCAGGTCAAAACCAAATAGTCTCACCAGACTTTTTAATCTTAAAACATACAGCCTCACCTGGAAGTCAAAACTGCTTCACCAAAACTTGTCTCAGATACCAGGAGCCCTGCCAATCTGGCTTTTGCAGCCTAGGGGAGCTAGTCAAAGCCAAATAGTCTCACCCGACTATTTAGTCTGAAAACATACAGTCTCACCTGGAAGGCAAAACTGCTGAGCAAAAACTTGTCTCAGATAGCAGGAGCCCTGTCAATTTGGCATTGCAGCCTAGGGGAGCAGGTCAAAGCCAAATAGTCTCACCCGACAATTTAGTCTTCAAACATCCAGTCTCACCTGGAAGGCAAAACTGCTTTACAAAAACTTGTCACAGATACCAGGAGCCCTGTCAATTTGGCATTGCAGCCTAGGGGAGCAGGTCAAAGCCAAATAGTCTCACCAGACTTTTTAATCTTAAAACATACAGCCTCACCAGGAAGTCAAAACTGCTTTACAAAAACTTGTCTCAGATACCAGGAGCCCTGTCAATTTGGCATTGCAGCCTAGGGGAGCAGGTCAAAGCCAAATAGTCTCACCAGACTTTTTAATCTTAAAACATACAGCCTCACCTGGAAGTCAAAACTGCTTCACCAAAACTTGTCTCAGATACCAGGAGCCCTGCCAATCTGGCTTTTGCAGCCTAGGGGAGCAGGTCAAAGCCAAGTAGTCTCACCAGACTATTTAATCTTAAAACATACAGTCTTACCTGGCCTTCAAAACTGCTTTATCAAAACTTGACTCAGATACCAGGAGCCCTGCCAATCTGGCTTTTGCAGCCTAGGAGAGTTAGTCAAAGCCAAATTGTCTCACCCGACTATTCCATCTTAAAACATACAGCCTCACCTGGAAGTCAAAACTGCTTTGCCAAAACTTGACTTAGATACCTCGACCCCTGTCAATCTGGCATTTGCTGCCTAGGGGAGTTAGTCAAAGCCAAATAGTCTCACCCGACTATTTAGTCTTAAAACATACAGTCTCACCTGGGAGGCAAAACTGCTTTACAAAAACTTGTCACAGATACCAGGAGCCCTGTCAATTTGGCATTGCAGCCCAGGGGAGCAGGTCAAAGCCAAATAGTCTCACCAGACTTTTTAATCTTAAAACATACAGTCTCACCTGGAAGTCAAAACTGCTTCACCAAAACTTGTCTCAGATACCAGCAGCCCTGCCAATCTGGCTTTTGCAGCCTAGGGGAGCTAGTCAAAGCCAAAAAGTCTCACCCGACTATTAAGTCTTAAAACATACAGCCTCACCTGGAAGTCAAAACTGCTTCACCAAAACGTGTCTTATATACCAGGAGTCCTGTCAATCTGGCTTTGCAGCCTAGGCGAGCTAGTCAAAGCCAAATAGTCTCACCCGACTATTCCATCTAAAAACATACAGCCTCACCTGGACGTCAAAACTGCTTTACCAAAATTAATCTCAGATACCAGGAGCCCTGCCAATCTGGCTTTTGCAGCCTAGGGGAGCAGGTCAAAGCCAAGTAGTCTCACCAGACTATTTAATCTTAAAACATACAGTCTTACCTGGCCTTCAAAACTGCTTTATCAAAACTTGACTCAGATACCAGGACCCCTGCCAATCTGGCTTTTGCAGCCTAGGGGAGCTAGTCAAAGCCAAATAGTCTCACCCGACTATTTAGTATTAAAACAAACAGACTCACCTGGAAGTCAAAACTGCGTCACCAAATCTAGTCAAAGCCAAATATGCTCACCCGACTATTTAGTCTTAAAAAATACAGTCTCACCTGGAAGGCAAAACTGCTTTACAAAAACTTGTCACAGATACCAGGAGCCCTGTCAATTTGGCATTGCAGCCTAGGGTAGCAGGTCAAAGCCAAATAGTCTCACCAGACTTTTTAATCTTAAAACATACAGCCTCACCTGGAAGTCAAAACTGCTTCACCAAAATTTGTCTCAGATACCAGGAGCCCTGCCAATCTGGCTTTTGCAGCCTAGGGGAGCTAGTCAAAGCCAAAAAGTCTCACCTGACTATTAAGTCTTAAAACATACAGCCTCACCTGGAAGTCAAAACTGCTTCACCAAAACGTGTCTTATATACCAGGAGTCCTGTCAATCTGGCTTTGCAGCCTAGGCGAGCTAGTCAAAGCCAAATAGTCTCACCCGACTATTCCATCTAAAAACATACAGCCTCACCTGGACGTCAAAACTGCTTTACCAAAATTTGTCTCAGATACCAGGAGCCCTGCCAATCCGGCTTTTGCAGCCTAGGGGAGCAGGTCAAAGCCAAGTAGTCTCACCAGACTATTTAATCTTAAAACATATAGTCTTACCTGGCCTTCAAAACTGCTTTATCAAAACTTGACTCAGAAACCAGGACCCCTGCCAATCTGGCTTTTGCAGCCTAGGGGAGCTAGTCAAAGCCAAATAGTCTCACCCGACTATTCCATCTTAAAACATACAGACTCACCTGGACGTCAAAACTGCTTTACCAAAATTTGTCTCAGATACCAGGAGCCCTGCCAATCTGGCTTTTGCAGCCTAGGGGAGCAGGTCAAAGCCAAGTAGTCTCACCAGACTATTTAATCTTAAAACATACAGTCTTACCTGGCCTTCAAAACTGCTTTATCAAAACTTGACTCAGATACCAGGAGCCCTGCCAATCTGGCTTTTGCAGCCTAGGAGAGTTAGTCAAAACCAAATTGTCTCACCCGACTATTCCATCTTTAAACATACAGCCTCACATGGAAGTCAAAACTGCTTTGCCAAAACTTGACTTAGATACCTCGACCCCTGTCAATCTGGCATTTGCTGCCTAGGGGAGTTAGTCAAAGCCAAATAGTCTCACCCAACTATTTAGTCTTAAAACATACAGTCTCACCTGGGAGGCAAAACTGCTTTACAAAAACTTGTCACAGATACCAGGAGCCCTGTCAATTTGGCATTGCAGCCTAGGGGAGCAGGTCAAAGCCAAATAGTCTCACCAGACTTTTTAATCTTAAAACATACAGCCTCACCTGGAAGTCAAAACTGCTTCACCAAAACTTGTCTCAGATACCAGGAGCCCTGCCAATCTGGCTTTTGCAGCCTAGGGGAGCAGGTCAAAGCCAAGTAGTCTCACCAGACTATTTAATCTTAAAACATACAGTCTTACCTGGCCTTCAAAACTGCTTTATCAAAACTTGACTCAGATACCAGGACCCCTGTCAATCTGGCATTTGCAGCCTAGAGGATCTAGTCAAAGCCAATAAGTCTCACGCGACTATTTAGTCTTAAATTATACAGTCTCTAATGGAAGGCAAAACTGCTTGACAAAAACTTGTCTCAGATACCAGGAGCCCTGTCAATTTGGCATTGCAGCCTAGGGGAGCAGGTCAAAGCCAAATAGTCTCACCAGACTTTTTAATCTTAAAACATATAGTCTTACCTGGCCGTCAAACCTGCTTTATAAAAACTTGACTCAGATACCAGGACCCCTGTCAATCTGGCATTTGCAGCCTAGAGGATCTAGTCAAAGCCAATAAGTCTCACGCGACTATTTAGTCTTAAATTATACAGTCTCTAATGGAAGGCAAAACTGCTTTACAAAAACTTGTCACAGATACCAGGAGCCCTGTCAATTTGGCATTGCAGCCTAGGGGAGCAGGTCAAAGCCAAATAGTCTCACCAGACTTTTTAATCTTAAAACATACAGCCTCACCTGGAAGTCAAAACTGCTTCACCAAAACTTGTCTCAGATACCAGGAGCCCTGCCAATCTGGCTTTTGCAGCCTAGGGGAGCTAGTCAAAGCCAAATAGTCTCACCCGACTATTCCATCTTAAAACATACAGCCTCACCTGGACGTCAAAACTGCTTTACCAAAATTTGTCTCAGATACTAGGAGCCCTGCCAATCTTGCTTTTGCAGCCTAGGGGAGCAGGTCAAAGCCAAGTAGTCTCACCAGACTATTTAATCTTAAAACATACAGTCTTACCTGGCCTTCAAAACTGCTTTATCAAAACTTGACTCAGATACCAGGACCCCTGCCAATCTGGCTTTTGCAGCCTAGGGGAGCTAGTCAAAGCCAAATAGTCTCACCCGACTATTTAGTATTAAAACATACAGCCTCACCTGGAAGTCAAAACTGCGTCACCAAATCTAGTCAAAGCCAAATATTCTCACCCGACTATTTAGTCTTAAAAAATACAGTCTCACCTGGAAGGCAAAACTGCTTTACAAAAACTTGTCACAGATACCAGGAGCCCTGTCAATTTGGCATTGCAGCCTAGGGTGGCAGGTCAAAGCCAAATAGTCTCACCAGACTTTTTAATCTTAAAACATACAGTCTTACCTGGCCTTCAAAACTGCTTTATCAAAACTTGACTCAGATACCAGGAGCCCTGCCAATCTGGCTTTTGCAGCCTAGGGGAGCTAGTCAAAGCCAAATAGTCTCACCCGACTATTTAGTATTAAAACATACAGCCTCACCTGGAAGTCAAAACTGCGTCACCAAATCTAGTCAAAGCCAAATATTCTCACCCGACTATTTAGTCTTAAAAAATACAGTCTCACCTGGAAGGCAAAACTGCTTTACAAAAACTTGTCACAGATACCAGGAGCCCTGTCAATTTGGCATTGCAGCCTAGGGTAGCAGGTCAAAGCCAAATAGTCTCACCAGACTTTTTAATCTTAAAACATACAGTCTTACCTGGCCTTCAAAACTGCTTTATCAAAACTTGACTCAGATACCAGGACCCCTGCCAATCTGGCTTTTGCAGCCTAGGGGAGCTAGTCAAAGCCAAATAGTCTCACCCGACTATTTAGTATTAAAACATACAGCCTCACCTAGAAGTCAAAACTGCGTCACCAAACCTAGTCAAAGCCAAATATTCTCACCCGACTATTCCATCTTAAAACATACAGCCTCACCTGGACGTCAAAACTGCTTTACCAAAATTTGTCTCAGATACCAGGAGCCCTGCCAATCTGGCTTTTGCAGCCTAGGGGAGCAGGTCAAAGCCAAGTAGTCTCACCAGACTATTTAATCTTAAAACATACAGTCTTACCTGGCCTTCAAAACTGCTTTATCAAAACTTGACTCAGATACCAGAACCCCTGCCAATCTGGCTTTTGCAGCCTAGGGGAGCTAGTCAAAGCCAAATAGTCTCACCCGACTATTTAGTATTAAAACATACAGCCTCACCTGGAAGTCAAAACTGCGTCACCAAATCTAGTCAAAGCCAAATATTCTCACCCGACTATTCAGTCTTAAAACATACAGCCTCACCTGGAAGTCAAAACTGCTTCACCAAAACTTGTCTCAGATACCAGGAGCCCTGCCAATCTGGCTTTTGCAGCCTAGGGGAGCAGGTCAAAGCCAAGTAGTCTCACCAGACTATTTAATCTTAAAACATACAGTCTTACCTGGCCTTCAAAACTGCTTTATCAAAACTTGACTCAGATACCAGGACCCCTGTCAATCTGGCATTTGCAGCCTAGAGGATCTAGTCAAAACCAATAAGTCTCACGCGACTATTTAGTCTTAAATTATACAGTCTCTAATGGAAGGCAAAACTGCTTTACAAAAACTTGTCTCAGATACCAGGAGCCCTGTCAATTTGGCATTGCAGCCTAGGGGAGCAGGTCAAAGCCAAGTAGTCTCACCAGACTATTTAATCTTAAAACATATAGTCTTACCTGGCCGTCAAACCTGCTTTATAAAAACTTGACTCAGATACCAGGACCCCTGTCAATCTGGCATTTGCAGCCTAGAGGATCTAGTCAAAGCCAATAAGTCTCACGCGACTATTTAGTCTTAAATTATACAGTCTCTAATGGAAGGCAAAACTGCTTTACAAAAACTTGTCTCAGATACCAGGAGCCCTGTCAATTTGGCATTGCAGCCTAGGGGAGCAGGTCAAAGCCAAGTAGTCTCACCAGACTTTTTAATCTTAAAACATACAGACTCACCTGGAAGTCAAAACTGCTTCACCAAAACTTGTCTCAGATACCAGGAGCCCTGCCAATCTGGCTTTTGCAGCCTAGGGGAGCTAGTCAAAGCCAAATAGTCTCTCTCACCCGACTATTCCATCTTAAAACATACAGCCTCACCTGGACGTCAAAACTGCTTTACCAAAATTTGTCCCAGATACCAGGAGCCCTGCCAATCTTGCTTTTGCAGCCTAGGGGAGCAGGTCAAAGCCAAGTAGTCTCACCAGACTATTTAATCTTAAAACATACAGTCTTACCTGGCCTTCAAAACTGCTTTATCAAAACTTGACTCAGATACCAGGACCCCTGCCAATCTGGCTTTTGCAGCCTAGGGGAGCTAGTCAAAGCCAAATAGTCTCACCCGACTATTTAGTATTAAAACATACAGCCTCACCTGGAAGTCAAAACTGCGTCACCAAATCTAGTCAAAGCCAAATATTCTCACCCGACTATTTAGTCTTAAAAAATACAGTCTCACCTGGAAGGCAAAACTGCTTTACAAAAACTTGTCACAGATACCAGGAGCCCTGTCAATTTGGCATTGCAGCCTAGGGTAGCAGGTCAAAGCCAAATAGTCTCACCAGACTTTTTAATCTTAAAACATACAGCCTCACCTGGAAGTCAAAACTGCTTCACCAAAACTTGTCTCAGATACCAGGAGCCCTGCCAATCTGGCTTTTGCAGCCAAGGGGAGCTAGTCAAAGCCAAAAAGTCTCACCCGACTATTAAGTCTTAAAACACACAGCCTCACCTGGAAGTCAAAACTGCTTCACCAAAACGTGTCTTATATACCAGGAGTCCTGTCAATCTGGCTTTGCAGCCTAGGCGAGCTAGTCAAAGCCAAATAGTCTCACCCGACTATTCCATCTAAAAACATACAGCCTCACCTGGAAGTCAAAACTGCTTTACCAAAATTTGTCTCAGATACCAGGAGCCCTGCCAATTTGGCTTTTGCAGCCTAGGGGAGCAGGTCAAAGCCAAGTAGTCTCACCAGACTATTTAATCTTAAAACATACAGTCTTACCTGGCCGTCAAAACTGCTTTATCAAAACTTGACTCAGATACCTGGACCCCTGCCAATCTGGCTTTTGCAGCCTAGGGGAGCTAGTCAAAGCCAAATCGTCTCACCCGACTATTTAGTATTAAAACATATAGTCTTACCTGGCCGTCAAACCTGCTTTATAAAAACTTGACTCAGATACCAGGAACCCTGTCAATCTGGCATTTGCAGCCTAGAGGATCTAGTCAAAGCCAATAAGTCTCACGCGACTATTTAGTCTTAAATTATACAGTCTCTAATGGAAGGCAAAACTGCTTTACAAAAACTTGTCACAGATACCAGGAGCCCTGTCAATTTGGCATTGCAGCCTAGGGTAGCAGGTCAAAGCCAAATAGTCTCACCAGACTTTTTAATCTTAAAACATACAGCCTCACCTGGAAGTCAAAACTGCTTCACCAAAACTTGTCTCAGATACCAGGAGCCCTGCCAATCTGGCTTTTGCAGCCAAGGGGAGCTAGTCAAAGCCAAAAAGTCTCACCCGACTATTAAGTCTTAAAACACACAGCCTCACCTGGAAGTCAAAACTGCTTCACCAAAACGTGTCTTATATACCAGGAGTCCTGTCAATCTGGCTTTGCAGCCTAGGCGAGCTAGTCAGAGCCAAATAGTCTCACCCGACTATTCCATCTAAAAACATACAGCCTCACCTGGAAGTCAAAACTGCTTTACCAAAATTTGTCTCAGATACCAGGAGCCCTGCCAATTTGGCTTTTGCAGCCTAGGGGAGCAGGTCAAAGCCAAGTAGTCTCACCAGACTATTTAATCTTAAAACATACAGTCTTACCTGGCCTTCAAAACTGCTTTATCAAAACTTGACTCAGATACCAGGACCCCTGCCAATCTGGCTTTTGCAGCCTAGGGGAGCTAGTCAAAGCCAAATAGTCTCACCCGACTATTTAGTATTAAAACATACAGCCTCACCTGGAAGTCAAAACTGCGTCACCAAATCTAGTCAAAGCCAAATATTCTCACCCGACTATTTAGTCTTAAAAATACAGTCTCACCTGGAAGGCAAAACTGCTTTACAAAAACTTGTCACAGATACCAGGAGCCCTGTCAATTTGGCATTGCAGCCTAGGGTAGCAGGTCAAAGCCAAATAGTCTCACCAGACTTTTTAATCTTAAAACATACA
The DNA here is from genome assembly GCA_018903485.1 of Drosophila littoralis. Classification (NCBI taxonomy): domain Eukaryota; kingdom Metazoa; phylum Arthropoda; class Insecta; order Diptera; family Drosophilidae; genus Drosophila; species Drosophila littoralis. The sequence goes on from JAEIGF010000407.1 coordinate 43,077, forward strand.
GCCTCACCTGGAAGTCAAAACTGCTTCACCAAAACTTGTCTCAGATACCAGGAGCCCTGCCAATCTGGCTTTTGCTGCCAAGGGGAGCTAGTCAAAGCCAAAAAGTCTCACCCGACTATTAAGTCTTAAAACACACAGCCTCACCTGGAAGTCAAAACTGCTTCACCAAAACGTGTCTTATATACCAGGAGTCCTGTCAATCTGGCTTTGCAGCCTAGGCAAGCTAGTCAAAGCCAAATAGTCTCACCCGACTATTCCATCTAAAAACATACAGCCTCACCTGGAAGTCAAAACTGCTTTACCAAAATTTGTCTCAGATACCAGGAGCCCTGCCAATTTGGCTTTTGCAGCCTAGGGGAGCAGGTCAAAGCCAAGTAGTCTCACCAGACTATTTAATCTTAAAACATACAGTCTTACCTGGCCGTCAAAACTGCTTTATCAAAACTTGACTCAGATACCTGGACCCCTGCCAATCTGGCTTTTGCAGCCTAGGGGAGCTAGTCAAAGCCAAATCGTCTCACCCGACTATTTAGTATTAAAACATACAGCCTCACCTGGAAGTCAAAACTGCTTCACCAAATCTCGTCTCAGATACCAGGAGCCCTGCCAATCTGGCTTTTGCAGCCTAGGATAGCTAGTCAAAGCCAAATAGTCTCACCCGACTATTTAGTCTTAAAACATACAGTCTCACCTGGAAGGCATAACTGCTTTACAAAAACTTGTCTCAGATACCAGGAGCCCTGTCAATTTGGCATTGCAGCCTAGGGGAGCAGGTCAAAACCAAGTAGTCTCACCAGACTATTTAATCTTAAAACATACAGTCTTACCTGGCCGTCGAAACTGCTTTATCAAAACTTGACTCAGATACCAGGATCCCCGCCAATCTGGCTTTTGCAGCCTAGGCGAGCTAGTCAAAGCCAAATAGTCTCACCCGACTATTTAGTATTAAAACATACAGCCTCACCTGGAAGTCAAAACTGCTTCACCAAAACTCGTCTCAGATACCAGGAGCCCTGCCAATCTGGCTTTTGCAGCCTAGGGTAGCTAGTCTCAGATACCAGGAGCCCTGCCAATCTGGCTTTTGCAGCCTGGGAGCTGCAAGCAAAAGTCTCCACTATTCCATCTTAAACATACAGCCTCACCTGACGTCAAACTGCTTACCAAATTTGTCTCGAACCGAGCCCTGCCAACTGGTTTTGCAGCCTGGGCAGGTCAAAGCCAGTAGTCTCACCGACTATTTAATCTTAAACATACAGTCTTACCTGGCCTTCAAACTGCTTTATAATTGACTCAACCAGGACCCTGCCAATCTGGCTTTTGCAGCCTAGGGGGCTAGTAAGCCAATAGTCTCCCCGACTTTTATAAACATACGCCTCCTGGAAGTCAAACTGCGTCCCATCTGCGCCAATATTCTCCCATTAGTCTTAAAAATACATCTCCCTGGGGCAAAACTGCTTTACAAAACTTGTCACGATACCAGGAGCCCTGTCAATTTGGCATTGCAGCCTGGGTGCAAGTCAAAGCCAAATAATCTCACCGACTTTTAATCTTAAACATACAGCCTCACCTGGAAGTCAAACTGCTTCCCAAACTTGTCTCAGATACCGAGCCCAGCCAATCTGGCTTTTGAGCCAAAAGTCTCACCCGACTTTTAAGTCTTAAAACATACAGCCTCACCTGAAGTCAAAACTGCTTCACCAAAACGTGTCTTATATCCGGTCCTGTCAATCTGGCTTTGCAGCCTAGGGCGCTAGTCAGAGCCAAATAGTCTCACCCGACTATTCCATCTAAAAACATACAGCCTCACCTGGACGTCAAAACTGCTTTACCAAAATTTGTCTCAGATACCAGGAGCCCTGCCAATTTGGCTTTTGCAGCCTGGGGAGCAGGTCAAGCCAAGTAGTCTCACCGACTATTTAATCTTAAAACATACAGTCTTACCTGGCCGTAACTGCTTTATCAAAACTTGACTCAACCGACCCCTGCCAATCTGGCTTTGCGCCTGCTGTCAAGCCAATGTCTCACCCGACTATTTAGTATTAAAACATACAGCCTCACCTGGAAGTCAAAACTGCTTCACCAAACTCGTCTCAGATACCGGGCCCTGCCAAACTGGCTTTTGCAGCCTAGGATGTAGTAGCCAAATAGTCTCACCCGACTATTCCATCTTAAAACATACAGCCTCACCTGGACGTCAAAACTGCTTTACCAAAATTTGTCTCAGATACCAGGAGCCCTGTCAATTTGGAATTGCAGCCTAGGGGAGCAGGTCAAAGCCAAGTAGTCTCACCAGACTATTTAATCTTAAAACATACAGTCTTACCTGGTCGACGAAACTGCTTTATCAAAACTTGACTCAGATACCAGGATCCCTGCCAATCTAGCTTTTGCAGCCTAGGCGAGCTAGTTAAAGCCAAATAGTCTCACCCGACTATTTAGTATTACAACATACAGCCTCACCTGGAAGTCAAAACTGCTTCACCAAAACTCGTCTCAGATACCAGGAGCCCTGCCAATCTGGCTTTTGCAGCCTAGGGTAGCTAGTCAAAGCCAAATAGTCTCACCCGACTATTTAGTATTAAAACATACAGCCTCACCTGGAAGTCAAAACTGCTTTGCCAAAACTTGACTCAGATACCTGGACCCCTGTCAATCTAGTCAAAGCCAAATAGTCTCACGGGACTATTTAGTCTTAAATTATACAGTCTCACCTGGAAGGCAAAACTGCTTTACAAAAACTTGTCTCAGATACCAAGAGCCCTGTCAATTTGGCATTGCAGCCTAGGGGAGCAGGTCAAAGCCAAGTAGTCTCACCAGACTATTTAATTTTACAACATACAGTCTTAGCTGGCCGTCAAAACTGCTTTATCAAAACTTGACTCAGAAACCAGGACCCCCTGCCAATCTGGTTTTTGCAGCCTAAGGGAGCTAGTCAAAGCCAAATAGTCTCACTCGACTATTTAGTCTTAAAACATACAGCCTCACCTGGAAGTCAAAACTGCGTCACCTAAACTTGTCTCAGATACCAGGAGCCCTGCCAATCTGGCTTTTGCAGCCTAGGGGATATAGTCAAAGCCAAATTGTCTCACTCGACTATTTAGTCTGAAAACATACAGCCTCACCTGGAAGTCAAAACTGCTTTGCCAAAACTTGACTCAGCTACCTGGACCCCTGTCAATCTGGCATTTGCAGCCTAGGGGAGCTAGTCAAAGCCAAATAGTCTCACCAGACTATTTAGTCTTAAAACATACAGTCTTACCTGGAAGGCATAACTGCTTTCCAAAAACTTGTCTCAGATACCAGGAGACCAGTCAATTTGGCATTGCAGCCTAGGGGGAGCAGGTCAAAGCCAAATAGTCTCACCCGTCTATTCCATCTTAGAACATACAGTCTTACCTGGCCGTCAAAACTGCTTTATCAAAACTTGACTCAGATACCAGGACCCCTGCCAATCTGGCTTTTGCAGCCTAGGGGAGCTAGTCAAAGCCAAATAGTCTCACCCGACTATTTAGTATTAAAACATATAGCCTTACCTGGAAGTCAAAACTGCTTTATTAAAACTTGACTCAGATACCAGGACTCCTGCCAATCTGGCTTTTGCTGCCTAGGGTAGCTAGTCAAAGCCAAATAGTCTCACCCGACTATTTAGTCTTAAAACATACAGCCTCACCTGGAAGTCAAAACTGCGTCACCTAAACTAGTCTCAGATACCAGGAGCCCTGCCAATCTGGCTTTTGCAGCCTAGGGTAGCTAGTCAAAGCCAAATAGTCTCACCCGACTATTTAGTATTAAAACATACAGCCTCACCTGGAAGTCAAAACTGCTTTGCCAAAACTTGACTCAGATACCTGGACCCCTGTCAATCTGGCATTTGCCGCCTAGGGTAGCTAGTCAAAGCCAAATAGTCTCACCCGACTATTTAGTCTTAAAACATACAGTCTTACCTGGAAGGCATAACTGCTTTACAAAAACTTGTGTCAGATACCAGGAGCCCTGTCAATTTGGCATTGCAGCCTAGAGGAGCAGGTCAAAGCCAAGTAGTCTCACCAGACTATTTAATCTTAAAACATAGAGTCTTACCTGGCCGTCAAAACTGCTTTATCAAAACTTGACTCAGATACCAGGACCCCTGCCAATCTGGCTTTTGCAGCCTAGGGGAGCTAGTCAAAGCCAAATAGTCTCACCCGACTATTTAGTATTAAAACATACAGCCTCACCTGGAAGTCAAAACTGCTTTGCCAAAACTTGACTCAGATACCTGGACCCCTGTCAATCTAGTCAAAGCCAAATAGTCTCACGGGACTATTTAGTCTTAAATTATACAGTCTCACCTGGAAGGCAAAACTGCTTTACAAAAACTTGCCTCAGATACCAGGAGCCCTGTCAATTTGGCATTGCAGCCTAGGGGAGCAGGTCAAAGCCAAGTAGTCTCACCAGACTATTTAATCTTACAACATACAGTCTTAGCTGGCCGTCAAAACTGCTTTATCAAAACTTGACTCAGAAACCAGGACCCCTGCCAATCTGGTTTTTGCAGCCTAAGGGAGCTAGTCAAAGCCAAATAGTCTCACTCGACTATTTAGTCTGAAAACATACAGCCTCACCTGGAAGTCAAAACTGCTTTGCCAAAACTTGACTCAGCTACCTGGACCCCTGTCAATCTGGCATTTGCAGCCTAGGGGAGCTAGTCAAAGCCAAATAGTCTCACCAGACTATTTAGTCTTAAAACATACAGTCTTACCTGGAAGGCATAACTGCTTTCCAAAAACTTGTCTCAGATACCAGGAGACCAGTCAATTTGGCATTGCAGCCTAGGGGAGCAGGTCAAAGCCAAATAGTCTCACCCGTCTATTCCATCTTAGAACATACAGTCTTACCTGGCCGTCAAAACTGCTTTATCAAAACTTGACTCAGATACCAGGACCCCTGCCAATCTGGCTTTTGCAGCCTAGGGGAGCTAGTCAAAGCCAAATAGTCTCACCCGACTATTTAGTATTACAACATACAGCCTCACCTGGAAGTCAAAACTGCTTCACCAAAACTCGTCTCAGATACCAGGAGCCCTGCCAATCTGGCTTTTGCAGCCTAGGGTAGCTAGTCAAAGCCAAATAGTCTCACCCGACTATTTAGTATTAAAACATACAGCCTCACCTGGAAGTCAAAACTGCTTTGCCAAAACTTGACTCAGATACCTGGACCCCTGTCAATCTAGTCAAAGCCAAATAGTCTCACGGGACTATTTAGTCTTAAATTATACAGTCTCACCTGGAAGGCAAAACTGCTTTACAAAAACTTGTCTCAGATACCAGGAGCCCTGTCAATTTGGCATTGCAGCCTAGGGGAGCAGGTCAAAGCCAAGTAGTCTCACCAGACTATTTAATCTTACAACATACAGTCTTAGCTGGCCGTCAAAACTGCTTTATCAAAACTTGACTCAGAAACCAGGACCCCCTGCCAATCTGGTTTTTGCAGCCTAAGGGAGCTAGTCAAAGCCAAATAGTCTCACTCGACTATTTAGTCTTAAAACATACAGCCTCACCTGGAAGTCAAAACTGCGTCACCTAAACTTGTCTCAGATACCAGGAGCCCTGCCAATCTGGCTTTTGCAGCCTAGGGGATATAGTCAAAGCCAAATTGTCTCACTCGACTATTTAGTCTGAAAACATACAGCCTCACCTGGAAGTCAAAACTGCTTTGCCAAAACTTGACTCAGCTACCTGGACCCCTGTCAATCTGGCATTTGCAGCCTAGGGGAGCTAGTCAAAGCCAAATAGTCTCACCAGACTATTTAGTCTTAAAACATACAGTCTTACCTGGAAGGCATAACTGCTTTCCAAAAACTTGTCTCAGATACCAGGAGACCAGTCAATTTGGCATTGCAGCCTAGGGGAGCAGGTCAAAGCCAAATAGTCTCACCCGTCTATTCCATCTTAGAACATACAGTCTTACCTGGCCGTCAAAACTGCTTTATCAAAACTTGACTCAGATACCAGGACCCCTGCCAATCTGGCTTTTGCAGCCTAGGGGAGCTAGTCAAAGCCAAATAGTCTCACCCGACTATTTAGTATTAAAACATATAGCCTTACCTGGAAGTCAAAACTGCTTTATTAAAACTTGACTCAGATACCAGGACTCCTGCCAATCTGGCTTTTGCTGCCTAGGGTAGCTAGTCAAAGCCAAATAGTCTCACCCGACTATTTAGTCTTAAAACATACAGCCTCACCTGGAAGTCAAAACTGCGTCACCTAAACTAGTCTCAGATACCAGGAGCCCTGCCAATCTGGCTTTTGCAGCCTAGGGTAGCTAGTCAAAGCCAAATAGTCTCACCCGACTATTTAGTATTAAAACATACAGCCTCACCTGGAAGTCAAAACTGCTTTGCCAAAACTTGACTCAGATACCTGGACCCCTGTCAATCTGGCATTTGCCGCCTAGGGTAGCTAGTCAAAGCCAAATAGTCTCACCCGACTATTTAGTCTTAAAACATACAGTCTTACCTGGAAGGCATAACTGCTTTACAAAAACTTGTGTCAGATACCAGGAGCCCTGTCAATTTGGCATTGCAGCCTAGAGGAGCAGGTCAAAGCCAAGTAGTCTCACCAGACTATTTAATCTTAAAACATAGAGTCTTACCTGGCCGTCAAAACTGCTTTATCAAAACTTGACTCAGATACCAGGACCCCTGCCAATCTGGCTTTTGCAGCCTAGGGGAGCTAGTCAAAGCCAAATAGTCTCACCCGACTATTTAGTATTAAAACATACAGCCTCACCTGGAAGTCAAAACTGCTTTGCCAAAACTTGACTCAGATACCTGGACCCCTGTCAATCTAGTCAAAGCCAAATAGTCTCACGGGACTATTTAGTCTTAAATTATACAGTCTCACCTGGAAGGCAAAACTGCTTTACAAAAACTTGCCTCAGATACCAGGAGCCCTGTCAATTTGGCATTGCAGCCTAGGGGAGCAGGTCAAAGCCAAGTAGTCTCACCAGACTATTTAATCTTACAACATACAGTCTTAGCTGGCCGTCAAAACTGCTTTATCAAAACTTGACTCAGAAACCAGGACCCCTGCCAATCTGGTTTTTGCAGCCTAAGGGAGCTAGTCAAAGCCAAATAGTCTCACTCGACTATTTAGTCTGAAAACATACAGCCTCACCTGGAAGTCAAAACTGCTTTGCCAAAACTTGACTCAGCTACCTGGACCCCTGTCAATCTGGCATTTGCAGCCTAGGGGAGCTAGTCAAGCCAAATAGTCTCACCAGACTATTTAGTCTTAAAACATACAGTCTTACCTGGAAGGCATAACTGCTTTCCAAAAACTTGTCTCAGATACCAGGAGACCAGTCAATTTGGCATTGCAGCCTAGGGGGAGCAGGTCAAAGCCAAATAGTCTCACCCGTCTATTCCATCTTAGAACATACAGTCTTACCTGGCCGTCAAAACTGCTTTATCAAAACTTGACTCAGATACCAGGACCCCTGCCAATCTGGCTTTTGCAGCCCTAGGGGAGCTAGTCAAAGCCAAATAGTCTCACCCGACTATTTAGTATTAAAACATATAGCCTTACCTGGAAGTCAAAACTGCTTTATTAAAACTTGACTCAGATACCAGGACTCCTGCCAATCTGGCTTTTGCTGCCTAGGGTAGCTAGTCAAAGCCAAATAGTCTCACCCGACTATTTAGTCTTAAAACATACAGCCTCACCTGGAAGTCAAAACTGCGTCACATAAACTAGTCTCAGATACCAGGAGCCCTGCCAATCTGGCTTTTGCAGCCTAGGGGATATAGTCAAAGCCAAATTGTCTCACTCGACTATTTAGTCTGAAAACATACAGCCTCACCTGGAAGTCAAAACTGCTTTTGCCAAAACTTGACTCAGCTACCTGGACCCCTGTCAATCTGGCTTTTGCAGCCTAGGAGAGTTAGTCAAAGCCAAATTGTCTCACCCGACTATTCCATCCTAAAACATACAGCCTCACATGGAAGTCAAAACTGCTTTGCCAAAACTTGACTCAGATACCTCGACCCCTGTCAATCTGGCATTTGCTGCCTAGGGGAGCTAGTCAAAGCCAAATAGTCTCACCCGACTATTTAGTCTTAAAACATACAGTCTCACCTGGAAGTCAAAACTGCTTTACAAAAACTTGTCACAGATACCAGGAGCCCTGTCAATTTGGCATTGCAGCCTAGGGGAGCAGGTAAAAGCCAAATAGTCTCACCAGACTTTTTAATCTTAAAACATACAGCCTCACCTGGAAGTCAAAACTGCTTCACCAAAACTTGTCTCAGATACCAGGAGCCCTGCCAATCTGGCTTTTGCAGCCTAGGGGAGCTAGTCAAAGCCAAATAGTCTCACCCGACAATTTAGTCTTGAAATATACAGGCTCACCTGGAAGTCAAAACTGCTTCACCAAAACGTGTCTTATATACCAGGAGTCCTGTCAATCTGGCTTTGCAGCCTAGGGGAGCTAGTCAAAGCCAAATAGTCTCACCCGACTATTCCATATTAAAACATACAGCATTACCTGGACGTCAAATCTGCTTTACCAAAATTTGTCTCAGATACCAGGAGCCCTGCCAATCTGGCTTTTGCAGCCTAGGGGAGCAGGTCAAAGCCAAGTAGTCTCACCAGACTATTTAATCTTAAAACATACAGTCTTACCTGGCGTCAAAACTGCTTTATCAAAACTTGACTCAGATACCAGGACCCCTGCCAATCTGGCTTTTGCAGCCTAGGGGAGCTAGTCAAAGCCAAATAGTCTTACCCGACTATTTAGTATTAAAACATATAGCCTTACCTGGAAGTCAAAACTGCTTCACCAAAACTCGTCTCAGATACCAGGAGCCCTGCCAATCTGGCTTTTGCAGCCTAGGGTAGCTAGTCAAAGCCAAATAGTCTCATCAGACTATTTAGTCTTAAAACATACAGTCTTACCTGGAAGGCATAACTGCTTTACAAAAACTTGTGTCAGATACCAGGAGCCCTGTCAATTTGGCATTGCAGCCCAGGGGAGCAGGTCAAAGCCAAGTAGTCTCACCAGACTATTTAATCTTAAAACATACAGCCTCACCTGGAAGTCAAAACTGCTTAACAAAACTTGTCTCAGATACCAGGAGCCCTGCCAATCTGGTTTTTGCAGACTAGGGGGAGCTAGTCAAAGCCAAATAGTCTCACCCGACTATTTAGTCTTGAAATATACAGCCTCACCTTGAAGTCAAAACTGCTTCACCAAAACGTGTCTTATATACCAGGAGTCCTGTCAATCTGGCTTTGCCTGTCAACTGGCTTTGCAGCCTAGGGGAGCTAGTCAAAGCCAAATAGTCTCACCCGACTATTTAGTATTAAAACATACAGCCTCACCTGGAAGTCAAAACTGCTTTGCCAAAACTTGACTCAGATACCTGGACCCCTGTCAATCTGGCATTTGCCGCCTAGGGTAGCTAGTCAAAGCCAAATAGTCTCACCCGACTATTTAGTCTTAAAACATACAGTCTTACCTGGAAGGCATAACTGCTTTACAAAAACTTGTGTCAGATACCAGGAGCCCTGTCAATTTGGCATTGCAGCCTAGGGGAGCAGGTCAAAGCCAAGTAGTCTCACCAGACTATTTAATCTTAAAACATAGAGTCTTACCTGGCCGTCAAAACTGCTTTATCAAAACTTGACTCAGATACCAGGACCCCTGCCAATCTGGCTTTTGCACCCTAGGGGAGCTAGTCAAAGCCAAATAGTCTCACCCGACTATTTAGTATTAAAACATACAGCCTCACCTGGAAGTCAAAACTGCTTCACCAAAACTCGTCTCAGATACCAGGAGCCCTGCCAATCTGGCTTTTGCAGCCTAGGGTAGCTAGTCAAAGCCAAATAGTCTCACCCGACTAGTTAGTCTAAAAACATACAGCCTCACCTGGAAGTCAAAACTGCTTTGCCAAAACTTGACTCAGATACCTGGACCCCTGTCAATCTAGTCAAAGCCAAATAGTCTCACGGGACTATTTAGTCTTAAATTATACAGTCTCACCTGGAAGGCAAAACTGCTTTACAAAAACTTGTCTCAGATACCAGGAGCCCTGTCAATTTGGCATTGCAGCCTAGGGGGAGCAGGTCAAAGCCAAGTAGTCTCACCAGACTACTTAATCTTACAACATACAGTCTTAGCTGGCCGTCAAAACTGCTTTATCAAACTTGACTCAGAAACCAGGACCCCTGCCAATCTGGTTTTTGCAGCCTAAGGGAGCTAGTCAAAGCCAAATAGTCTCACTCGACTATTTAGTCTTAAAACATACAGCCTCACCTGGAAGTCAAAACTGCGTCACCTAAACTTGTCTCAGATACCAGGAGCCCTGCCAATCTGGCTTTTGCAGCCTAGGGGATATAGTCAAAGCCAAATTGTCTCACTCGACTATTTAGTCTGAAAACATACAGCCTCACCTGGAAGTCAAAACTGCTTTGCCAAAACTTGACTCAGCTACCTGGACCCCTGTCAATCTGGCATTTGCAGCCTAGGGGAGCTAGTCAAAGCCAAATAGTCTCACCCGACAATTTAGTCTTGAAATATACAGGCTCACCTGGAAGTCAAAACTGCTTCACCAAAACGTGTCTTATATACCAGGAGTCCTGTCAATCTGGCTTTGCAGCCTAGGGGAGCTAGTCAAAGCCAAATAGTCTCACCCGACTATTCCATATTAAAACATACAGCATTACCTGGACGTCAAATCTGCTTTACCAAAATTTGTCTCAGATACCAGGAGCCCTGCCAATCTGGCTTTTGCAGCCTAGGGGAGCAGGTCAAAGCCAAGTAGTCTCACCAGACTATTTAATCTTAAAACATACAGTCTTACCTGGCCGTCAAAACTGCTTTATCAAAACTTGACTCAGATACCAGGACCCCTGCCAATCTGGCTTTTGCAGCCTAGGGGAGCTAGTCAAAGCCAAATAGTCTTACCCGACTATTTAGTATTAAAACATATAGCCTTACCTGGAAGTCAAAACTGCTTCACCAAAACTCGTCTCAGATACCAGGAGCCCTGCCAATCTGGCTTTTGCAGCCTAGGGTAGCTAGTCAAAGCCAAATAGTCTCATCAGACTATTTAGTCTTAAAACATACAGTCTTACCTGGAAGGCATAACTGCTTTACAAAAACTTGTGTCAGATATAAGGAGCCCTGTCAATTTGGCATTGCAGCCCAGGGGAGCAGGTCAAAGCCAAGTAGTCTCACCAGACTATTTAATCTTAAAACATACAGCCTCACCTGGAAGTCAAAACTGCTTAACCAAAACTTGTCTCAGATACCAGGAGCCCTGCCAATCTGGTTTTTGCAGACTAGGGGAGCTAGTCAAAGCCAAATAGTCTCACCCGACTATTTAGTCTTGAAATATACAGCCTCACCTTGAAGTCAAAACTGCTTCACCAAAACGTGTCTTATATACCAGGAGTCCTGTCAATCTGGCTTTGCAGCCTAGGGGAGCTAGTCAAAGCCAAATAGTCTCACCCGACTATTTAGTATTAAAACATACAGCCTCACCTGGAAGTCAAAACTGCTTTGCCAAAACTTGACTCAGATACCTGGACCCCTGTCAATCTGGCATTTGCCGCCTAGGGTAGCTAGTCAAAGCCAAATAGTCTCACCCGACTATTTAGTCTTAAAACATACAGTCTTACCTGGAAGGCATAACTGCTTTACAAAAACTTGTGTCAGATACCAGGAGCCCTGTCAATTTGGCATTGCAGCCTAGGGGAGCAGGTCAAAGCCAAGTAGTCTCACCAGACTATTTAATCTTAAAACATAGAGTCTTACCTGGCCGTCAAAACTGCTTTATCAAAACTTGACTCAGATACCAGGACCCCTGCCAATCTGGCTTTTGCACCCTAGGGGAGCTAGTCAAAGCCAAATAGTCTCACCCGACTATTTAGTATTAAAACATACAGCCTCACCTGGAAGTCAAAACTGCTTCACCAAAACTCGTCTCAGATACCAGGAGCCCTGCCAATCTGGCTTTTGCAGCCTAGGGTAGCTAGTCAAAGCCAAATAGTCTCACCCGACTAGTTAGTCTAAAAACATACAGCCTCACCTGGAAGTCAAAACTGCTTTGCCAAAACTTGACTCAGATACCTGGACCCCTGTCAATCTAGTCAAAGCCAAATAGTCTCACGGGACTATTTAGTCTTAAATTATACAGTCTCACCTGGAAGGCAAAACTGCTTTACAAAAACTTGTCTCAGATACCAGGAGCCCTGTCAATTTGGCATTGCAGCCTAGGGGAGCAGGTCAAAGCCAAGTAGTCTCACCAGACTACTTAATCTTACAACATACAGTCTTAGCTGGCCGTCAAAACTGCTTTATCAAAACTTGACTCAGAAACCAGGACCCCTGCCAATCTGGTTTTTGCAGCCTAAGGGAGCTAGTCAAAGCCAAATAGTCTCACTCGACTATTTAGTCTTAAAACATACAGCCTCACCTGGAAGTCAAAACTGCGTCACCTAAACTTGTCTCAGATACCAGGAGCCCTGCCAATCTGGCTTTTGCAGCCTAGGGGATATAGTCAAAGCCAAATTGTCTCACTCGACTATTTAGTCTGAAAACATACAGCCTCACCTGGAAGTCAAAACTGCTTTGCCAAAACTTGACTCAGCTACCTGGACCCCTGTCAATCTGGCATTTGCAGCCTAGGGGAGCTAGTCAAAGCCAAATAGTCTCACCAGACTATTTAGTCTTAAAACATACAGTCCTACCTGGAAGGCATGCTTTACAAAAACTTGTGTCAGATACCAGGAGCCCTGTCAATTTGGCATTGCAGCCCAGGGGAGCAGGTCAAAGCCAAGTAGTCTCACCAGACTATTTAATCTTAAAACATACAGCCTCACCTGGAAGTCAAAACTGCTTAACCAAAACTTGTCTCAGATACCAGGAGCCCTGCCAATCTGGTTTTTGCAGCCTAGGGGAGCTAGTCAAAGCCAAATAGTCTCACCCGACAATTTAGTCTTGAAATATACAGCCTCACCTTGAAGTCAAAACTGCTTCACCAAAACGTGTCTTATATACCAGGAGTCCTGTCAATCTGGCTTTGCAGCCTAGGGGAGCTAGTCAAAGCCAAATAGTCTCACCCGACTATTTAGTCTTCAAACATACAGCCTCACCTGGAAGTCAAAACTGGCTTACCAAAATTTGACTCAGATACCAGCATCCTGCCAATCTTGCTTTTGCAGCCTAGGGGAGCTAGTCAAAGCCAAACAGTCTCACCAGACTATTAAATCTTAAAACAAACAGCCCCATCTGGCCCCAAAATTGCTTTAGCGAAACTTGTCTCAGATACCAGGAGCCCTGTCAATTTGGCATTGCAGCCCAGGGGAGCAGGTCAAAGCCAAGTAGTCTCACCAGACTATTTAATCTTAAAACATACAGCCTCACCTGGAAGTCAAAACTGCTTAACCAAAACTTGTCTCAGATACCAGGAGCCCTGCCAATCTGGTTTTTGCAGCCTAGGGGAGCTAGTCAATGCCAAATAGTCTCACCCGACTAATTGGTCTTAATACAAACAGCCTCACCTGGAAGTCAAAACTGCTTCACCAAAACTTGTCTCAGATACCAAGAGTTCTGCCAATCTGGCTTTGCAGCCTAGGGGAGCTAGTCAAAACCAAATAGTCTCACCCGACTATTCCATCTTAAAACATACAGCCTCACCTGGACGTCAAATCTGCTTTACCAAAATTTGTCTCAATTACCAGGAGCCCTGCCAATCTGGCTTTTGCAGCCTAGGGGAGCAGGTCAAAGCCAAGTAGTCTCACCAGACTATTTAATCTTAAAACATACAGTCTTACCTGGCCGTCAAAACTGCTTTATCAAAACTTGACTCAGATACCAGGACCCCTGCCAATCTGGCTTTTGCAGCCTAGGGGAGCTAGTCAAAGCCAAATAGTCTCACCCGACTATTTAGTATTAAAACATACAGCCTCACCTGGAAGTCAAAACTGCTTCAACAAAACTCGTCTCAGATACCAGGAGCCCTGCCAATCTGGCTTTTGCAGCCTAGGGAAGTTAGTCAAAGCCTACTAGTCTCACCCGACTATTTAGTCTTCAAACATACAGCCTCACCTGGAGGTCAAAACTGGTTAACCAAAATTTGACTCAGCATCCTGCCAGTCTTGCTTTTGCAGCCTAGGGGAGCTAGTCAAAGCCAAATAGTCTCACCAGACTATTAAATCTTAAATCAAACAGCCCCATCTGGCCCCAAATTGCTTTAGCGAAACTTGTCTCAGATACCAGGAGCCCTGCGAATCTGGCTTTTGCAGCCTAGGGGAGCTAGTCAAAGCCAAATAGTCTCACCCGACTATTTGGTCTTAATACATACAGCCTCACCTGGAAGTCAAAACTGCGTCACCAAAACTTGTCTCAGATACCAGGACCCCTGCCAATCTGGCTTTTGCAGCCTAGGGGAGCTAGTCAAAGCCAAATAGTCTCACCCGACTATTCCATCTTAAAACATACAGCCTCACCTGGACGCCAAAACTGCTTTCCCAAAATTTGTCTCAGATACCAGGAGCCCTGCCAATCTGGCTTTTGCAGCCTGGGGGAGTTAGTCAAAGCCAACTAGTCTCACCCGACTATTTAGTCTTCAAACATACAGCCTCACCTGGAAGTCAAAACTGCTTTACCAAAATTTGACTCAGATACCAGCATCCTGCCAATCTGGCTTTTGCAGCCTAGGGAAGTTAGTCAAAGCCTACTAGTCTCACCCGACTATTTAGTCTTCAAACATACAGCCTCACCTGGAAGTCAAAACTGGTTTACCAAAACTTGTCTCAGATACCAGGAGCCCTGCCAATCTGGTTTTTGTAGCCTAGGGGAGCTAGTCAATGCCAAATAGTTTCACCCGACTAATTGGTCTTAATACAAACAGCCTCACCTGGAAGTCAAAACTGCTTTAGCAAAACTTGTCTCAGATACCAGGAGCCCTGCCAATCTGGCTTTTGAAGCCTAGGGGAGCTGGTCAAAACCAAATAGTCTCACCCGACTATTCCATCTTAAAACATACAGTCTTACCTGGCCGTCAAAACTGCTTTATCAAAACTTGTCTCAGATACCAGGACCCCTGCCAATCTGGCTTTTGCAGCCTAGGGGAGCTAGTCAAAGCCAAATAGTCTCACCCGACTATTCCATCTTAAAACATACAGCCTCACCTGGACGCCAAAACTGCTGTCCCAAAATTTGTCTCAGATACCAGGAGCCCTGCCAATCTGGCTTTTGCAGCCTGGGGGAGTTAGTCAAAGCCAACTAGTCTCACCCGACTATTTAGTCTTCAAACATACAGCCTCACCTGGAAGTCAAAACTGCTTTACCAAAATTTGACTCAGATACCAGCATCCTGCCAATCTGGCTTTTGCAGCCTAGGGGAGCTAGTCAAAGCCCAATAGTCTCACCCGACTTTTCCATCTTAAAACATACAGCCTCACCTGGAAGTCAAAACTGCGTCTTCAAAACTTGTCATAGATACCAGGAGCCCTGTCAATTTGACATTGCAGCCTAGGGGTGCAGGTCAAAACCAAATAGTCTCACCAGACTATTTAATCTTAAAACATACAGCCTTACCCGGCCGTCAAAACTGCTTTATCAAAACTTGACTCAGATACTAGGACCCCTGCCAATCTGGCATATGCAGCCTATGGAAGCTAGTCAAGGCCAAATAGTCTCACCCGACTATTTAATCTGAAAGCATACAGGCTCACCTGGAAGTCAAAACTGCTTTGCCAAAACCTGACTTGATACCAGGAGCCCTGCCAATCTGTCATTTGCAGCCTAGGGGAGCTAGTCAAAGCCAAATAGTCTCACCCGACTATTCCATCTAAAAACATATAGCCTCACCTGGACGTCAAAACTGCTTCACCAAATCTTGTCTCAGATTACAGGAGCCCCGCCAATCTGGCTTTTGCAGCCTAGGGGAGCTAGTCAAAGCCAAATAGTCTCACCCGACTTTTCAATTTTAAAACATACAGCCCCATCTGACCGCCAAAATTGCTTTAGCAAAACTTGTCTCAGATACCAGGAGCCCTGCCAATCTGGCTATTGCAGCCTAGGGGAGCTAGTCAAAGACAAATAGTCTCACCCGTCTATTTAGTCCTTAAACATACAGCCCCATCTGACAGCCAAAATTGCTTTAGCAAAACTAGTCTCAGATACCAGGAGCCCTGCCAATCTGGCTTTTGCAGCCTAGGGGAGCTAGTCAAAGCCAAATAGTCTCACCCGAATATTAAGTCTTAAAACATGCAGCCTCCCCTGGATGTCAAAACTGCTTTACCAAGACTTGTCTCAGATACCAGGAGCCCCGCCAATCTGGCTTTTGCAGCCTAGGGGAGCTAGGCAAAGCCAAATAGTCCCACCCGACTATTTAGTCTTAAAACATACAGCCTCAGATACCAGGAGCCCTGTCAATTTGGCATTGCAGCCTAGGGGAGCAGATCAAAGCCAAATAGTCTACCAGACTATTTAATCTTAAAACATACAGTCTTACCTGACCGTCAAAACTGCTTTATAAAAACTTGACTCATTAACCAGGACCCCTGTCAATCTGGCATTTGCAGCCTAGGTGAGCTAGTCAAAGCCAATTAGTGTCACGCGACTTTTCCATCTTAAAACATAAAGCCTTACCTGGAAGTCAAAACTGCGTCTTCAAAACTTGTCATAGATACCAGGACCCCTGCCAATCTGGCTTTTACAGACTATGGGAGCTAGTCAAAGCCAAATTGTCTCACCCGACTATTTAGTCTGATAACATACAGTCTCTCCTGGAAGGCAAAACTGCTTTATAAAAACTTGTCTCAGATACCAGGAGCCCTGTCAATTTGACATTGCAGCCAAGGGCTGCAGGTCAAAACCAAATAGTCTCACCAGACTATTTAATGTAACATACAGCCTTACCCGGCCGTCAAAACAGCTTTTTCAAAACTTGACTCAGATACCACGACCCCTGCCAATCTGGCATATGCAGCTTAGGGAAGCTAGTCAAAGCCAAATAGTCTCACCCGACTATTCCATCTTAAAACATACAGCCTCACCTGGACGACAAAACTGCTTTACCAAAATTTGTCTCAGATACCAGGAGCCCTGCCAAGCTGGCTTTTGCAGCCTAGCGGAGTTAGTCAAAGCCAAATTGTCTTAACAGACTATTTAGTCTGAAAACATACAGTCTCACCTGGAAGGCAAAACTGCTCTACAAAAAATTGTCTCAGATACCAGGAGCCC
The DNA here is from genome assembly GCA_018903485.1 of Drosophila littoralis. Lineage (NCBI taxonomy): Eukaryota > Metazoa > Arthropoda > Insecta > Diptera > Drosophilidae > Drosophila > Drosophila littoralis. The sequence goes on from JAEIGF010000407.1 coordinate 60,315, forward strand.
TGTCAATTTGGCATTGCAGCCTAGGGGAGCTAGTCAAAGCCAAATAGTCTCACCCGACAATTTAGTCTTAAAATATACAGCTTCACCTGGAAGTCAAAACTGCTTCACCAAAACGTGTCATATATACCAGGAGCCCTGCCAATCTGGCTTTGCAGCCTAGGGGAGCTGGTCAAAGCCAAATAGACTCTCCCGACTATTCCATCTTTAAACATACAGCCTCACCTGGACGACAAAACTGCTCTACAAAAAATTGTCTCAGATACCAGGAGCCCTGTCAATTTGGCATTGCAGCCTAGCGGAGTTAGTCAAAGCCAAATTGTCTTACCAGACTATTTAGTCTGAAAACATACAGTCTCACCTGGAAGGCAAAACTGCTCACCAAAAAATTGTCTCAGATACCAGGAGCCCTGTCAATTTGGCATTGCAGCCTAGCGGAGTTAGTCAAAGCCAAATTGTCTTACCAGACTATATAGTCTGAAAACATACAGTCTCACCTGGAAGGCAAAACTGCTCTACAAAAAATTGTCTCAGATACCAGGAGCCCTGTCAATTTGACATTGCAGCCTAGGGGTGCAGGTCAAAACCATATAGTCTCACCAGACTATTTAATCTTAAAACATACAGCCTTACCCGGACGTCAAAACTGCTTCACCAAAATTTGTCTCAGATACCAGGAGCCCTGCCAATCTGGCTTTTGCAGCCTAGGGGAGTTAGTCAAAGCCAACTAGTCTCACCCGACTATTTAGTCTTCCAACACACAGCCTCACCTGGAAGTCAAAACTGCTTTACCAAAATTTGACTCAGATACCAGCATCCTGCCAATCTTGCTTTTGCAGCTTAGGAGAGCTAGTCAAAGCCAAATAGTCTCACCCGACAAAATTGCTTTAGCCAAACGTGTCTCAGATACCAGGAGCCCTGCGAATCTGGCTTTTGCAGCCTAGGGGAGCTAGTCAATGCCAAATAGTCTCACCCGACTATTTAGTCTTAAAACATACAGCCTCACCTGGACGTCAAAACTGCTTCACCAAAATTTGTCTCAGATACTAGGAGCCCTGCCAATCTGGCTTTTGCAGCCTAGGTAAGTTAGTCAAAGCCAACTAGTCTCACCCGACTATTTAGTCTTCAAACATACAGCCTCACCTTGAAGTCAAAACTGTGTCACCAAAACTTGTCATAGATACCAGGAGCCCTGCCAATCTGGCTTTGCAGCCTAGGGGAGCTAGGTCAAAGCCAAATAGTCTCACCCGACTATTCCAAATTAAAACATACAGCCTCACCTGGAAGTCAAAACTGCTTTACAAAAACTTGTCTCAGATAGCAGGAGCCCTGTCAATTTGGCATTGCAGCCTAGGGGAGCTAAGGTCAAAGCCAAATAGTCTCACCCAACTATTTAGTCTTAAAACTTACAGTCTTACCTGGAAGGCATAACTGCTTTACAAAAACTTGTCTCAGATACCAGGAGCCCTGTCAATTTGACATTGCAGCCTAGGGGGTGCAGGTCAAAACCATATAGTCTCACCAGACTATTTAATCTTAAAACATACAGCCTTAACCGGACGTCAAAACTGCTTCACCAAAATTTGTCTCAGATACCAGGAGCCTTGCCAATCTGGCTTTTGCAGCCTAGGGGAGTTAGTCAAAGCCAACTAGTCTCACCCGACTATTTAGTCTTCCAACACACAGCCTCACCTGGAAGTCAAAACTGCTTTACCAAAATTGATCTCAGATACCAGGAGCCCTGCCAATCTGGCTTTTGCAGCCTAGGGGGAGTTAGTCAAAGCCAACTAGTCTCACCCTGACTCTTTAGTATTAAAACATACAGCCTCACCAGGAAGTCAAAACTGCCTTAGCAAAATTTGACTCAGATACCAGCATCCTGCCAATCTTGCTTTTGCAGCCAAGGGGAGCTAGTCAAAGCCAATTAGTCACACCCTGACTTTTCCATCTTAAAATATACAGCCCCATCTGGCCCCAAAATTGCTTTAGCAAAACTTGTCTCAGATACCAGGAGCCCTGCGAATCTGGCTTTTGCAGCCTAGGGGAGTTAGTCAATGCCAAATAGTCTCACCCGACTATTTAGTCTCAAAACATACAGCCTCACCTGGACGTCAAAAGTGCTTCACCAAAATTTGTCTCAGACACCAGGAGCCCTGCCAATCTGGCTTTTGCTGCCTAGGGGAGTTAGTCAAAGCCAAATAGTCTCACCCGACTATTTAGTCTGATAACATACAGTCTCTCCTGGAAGGCAAAACTGCTTTATAAAAACTTGTCTCAGATACTAGGAGCCCTGTCAATTTGACATTGCAGCCTAGGGCTGCAGGTCAAAACCAAATAGTCTCACCAGACTATTTAATCTTAAAACATACAGCCTTACCCGGCCGTCAAAACTGCTTTTTCAAAACTTGACTCAGATACCACGACCCCTGCCAATCTGGCATATGCAGCCTAGGGAAGCTAGTCAAAGCCAAATAGTCTCACCCGACTATTCCATCTTAAAACATACAGCCTCACCTGGACGACAAAACTGCTATACCAAAATTTGTCTCAGATACCAGGAGCCCTGCCAAGCTGGCTTTTGCAGCCTAGCGGAGTTAGTCAAAGCCAAATTGTCTTACCAGACTATTTAGTCTGAAAACATACAGTCTCACCTGGAAGGCAAAACTGCTCTACAAAAAATTGTCTCAGATACCAGGAGCCCTGTCAATTTGACATTGCAGCCTAGGGGTGCAGGTCAAAACCATATAGTCTCACCAGACTATTTAATCTTAAAACATACAGCCTTACCCGGACGTCAAAACTGCTTCACCAAAATTTGTCTCAGATACCAGGAGCCCTGCCAATCTGGCTTTTGCAGCCTAGGGGAGTTAGTCAAAGCCAACTAGTCTCACCCGACTATTTAGTCTTCCAACACACAGCCTCACCTGGAAGTCAAAACTGCTTTACCAAAATTTGACTCAGATACCAGCATCCTGCCAATCTTGCTTTTGCAGCTTAGGAGAGCTAGTCAAAGCCAAATAGTCTCACCCGACAAAATTGCTTTAGCCAAACGTGTCTCAGATACCAGGAGCCCTGCGAATCTGGCTTTTGCAGCCTAGGGGAGCTAGTCAATGCCAAATAGTCTCACCCGACTATTTAGTCTTAAAACATACAGCCTCACCTGGACGTCAAAACTGCTTCACCAAAATTTGTCTCAGATACTAGGAGCCCTGCCAATCTGGCTTTTGCAGCCTAGGTAAGTTAGTCAAAGCCAACTAGTCTCACCCGACTATTTAGTCTTCAAACATACAGCCTCACCTTGAAGTCAAAACTGTGTCACCAAAACTTGTCATAGATACCAGGAGCCCTGCCAATCTGGCTTTGCAGCCTAGGGGAGCTAGTCAAAGCCAAATAGTCTCACCCGACTATTCCAAATTAAAACATACAGCCTCACCTGGAAGTCAAAACTGCTTTACAAAAACTTGTCTCAGATAGCAGGAGCCCTGTCAATTTGGCATTGCAGCCTAGGGGAGCTAGTCAAAGCCAAATAGTCTCACCCAACTATTTAGTCTTAAAACTTACAGTCTTACCTGGAAGGCATAACTGCTTTACAAAAACTTGTCTCAGATACCAGGAGCCCTGTCAATTTGACATTGCAGCCTAGGGGTGCAGGTCAAAACCATATAGTCTCACCAGACTATTTAATCTTAAAACATACAGCCTTAACCGGACGTCAAAACTGCTTCACCAAAATTTGTCTCAGATACCAGGAGCCTTGCCAATCTGGCTTTTGCAGCCTAGGGGAGTTAGTCAAAGCCAACTAGTCTCACCCGACTATTTAGTCTTCCAACACACAGCCTCACCTGGAAGTCAAAACTGCTTTACCAAAATTGATCTCAGATACCAGGAGCCCTGCCAATCTGGCTTTTGCAGCCTAGGGGAGTTAGTCAAAGCCAACTAGTCTCACCCGACTCTTTAGTATTAAAACATACAGCCTCACCAGGAAGTCAAAACTGCCTTAGCAAAATTTGACTCAGATACCAGCATCCTGCCAATCTTGCTTTTGCAGCCAAGGGGAGCTAGTCAAAGCCAATTAGTCACACCCGACTTTTCCATCTTAAAATATACAGCCCCATCTGGCCCCAAAATTGCTTTAGCAAAACTTGTCTCAGATACCAGGAGCCCTGCGAATCTGGCTTTTGCAGCCTAGGGGAGCTAGTCAATGCCAAATAGTCTCACCCGACTATTTAGTCTCAAAACATACAGCCTCACCTGGACGTCAAAAGTGCTTCACCAAAATTTGTCTCAGACACCAGGAGCCCTGCCAATCTGGCTTTTGCTGCCTAGGGGAGTTAGTCAAAGCCAAATAGTCTCACCCGACTATTTAGTCTGATAACATACAGTCTCTCCTGGAAGGCAAAACTGCTTTATAAAAACTTGTCTCAGATACTAGGAGCCCTGTCAATTTGACATTGCAGCCTAGGGCTGCAGGTCAAAACCAAATAGTCTCACCAGACTATTTAATCTTAAAACATACAGCCTTACCCGGCCGTCAAAACTGCTTTTTCAAAACTTGACTCAGATACCACGACCCCTGCCAATCTGGCATATGCAGCCTAGGGAAGCTAGTCAAAGCCAAATAGTCTCACCCGACTATTCCATCTTAAAACATACAGCCTCACCTGGACGACAAAACTGCTATACCAAAATTTGTCTCAGATACCAGGAGCCCTGCCAAGCTGGCTTTTGCAGCCTAGCGGAGTTAGTCAAAGCCAAATTGTCTTACCAGACTATTTAGTCTGAAAACATACAGTCTCACCTGGAAGGCAAAACTGCTCTACAAGAAATTGTCTCAGATACCAGGAGCCCTGTCAATTTGGCATTGCAGCCTAGGGGAGCTAGTCTAAGCCAAATAGTCTCACCCGACAATTTAGTCTTAAAATATACAGCTTCACCTGGAAGTCAAAACTGCTTCACCAAAACGTGTCATATATACCAGGATCCCTGCCAATCTGGCTTTGCAGCCTAGGGGAGCTAGTCAAAGCCAAATAGACTCCCCCGACTAAAACATACAGCCTCAACTGGACGACAAAACTGCTCTACAAAAAATTGTCTCGGATACCAGGAGCCCTGTCAATTTGGCATTGCAGCCTAGCGGAGTTAGTCAAAGCCAAATTGTCTTACCAGACTATTTAGTCGGAAAACATATAGGCTCACCTGGAAGTCAAAACTACTTTGCCAAAACCTGACTTGATACCAGGATCCCTGTCAATTTGGCATTGCAGCCTAGCGGAGTTAGTCAAAGCCAAATTGTCTTACCAGACTATTTAGTCTGAAAACATACAGTCTCACCTGGAAGGCAAAACTGCTCTACAAAAAATTGTCTCAGATACCAGGAGCCCTGTCAATTTGGCATTGCAGCCCAGCGGAGTTAGTCAAAGCCAAATTGTCTTACCAGACTATATAGTCTGAAAACATACAGCCTCACCTGGAAGGCAAAACTGCTCTACAAAAAATTGTCTCAGATACCAGGAGCCCTGTCAATTTGGCATTGCAGCCTAGCGGAGTTAGTCAAAGCCAAATTGTCTTACCAGACTATATAGTCTGAAAACATACAGTCTCACCTGGAAGGCAAAACTGCTCTACAAAAAATTGTCTCAGATACCAGGAGCCCTGTCAATTTGACATTGCAGCCTAGGGGTGGAGATCAAAACCAAAAATCTGGCATATGCAGCCTAGGGAAGCTAGTCAAGGCCAAATAGTCTCACCCGACAATTTAATCTGACGGCATACAGGCTCACCTGGAAGTCAAAACTGATTTGCCAAAACCTGACTTGATACCAGGAGCCCTGCCAATCTGGCATTTGCAGCCTATGGGAGCTAGTCAAAGCCAAATAGTCGTACCCGACTATTCCATCTTAAAACATACAGCCTCACATGGACGTCAAAACTGCTTCACCAAAATTCTTTCAGATACCAGGACCCCTGCCAATCTGGCTTTTGCAGCCTAGGGGAGCAAGTCAAAGCCAAATAGTCTCACCGGACTTTTTAGTCTTAAAATATACAGCTTCACCTGGAAGTCAAAACTGCTTCACCAAAACGTGTCATATATACCAGGAGCCCTGCCAATCTGGCTTTGCAGCCTAGGGGAGCTAGTCAAAGCCAAATAGTCTCACCCGACTATTCCATATTAAAACATACAGCCTCACCTGGACGTCAAAACTGCTTGCCAAAACTTGTCTCAGATATTAGGAGCCCTGCGAATCTGGCTTTTGCAGCCTAGGGGAGCTAGTCAAAGCCAAATAGTCTCACCCGACTATTTAGTCATAAAACATACAGCCTCACCTGGACGTCAAAACTGCTTCACCAAAATTTGTCTCAGATACCAGGAGCCCTGCCAATCTGGCTTTTACAGACTAGGGGAGCTAGTCAAAGCCAAATTGTCTCACCCGACTATTTAGTCTGAAAACATACAGTCTCACCTGGATGTCAAAACTTCTTTACAAAAGCTTGTCTCAGATACCAGGAGCCCTGTCAATTTGACATTGCAGCCTAGGGGTGGAGATCAAAACCAAAAATCTGGCATATGCAGCCTAGGGAAGCTAGTCAAGGCCAAATAGTCTCACCCGACTATTTAATCTGACGGCATACAGGCTCACCTGGAAGTCAAAATAGATTTGCCAAAACCTGACTTGATACCAGGAGCCCTGCCAAACTGGCATTTGCAGCCTATGGGAGCTAGTCAAAGCCAAATAGTCGTACCCGACTATTCCATCTTAAAACATACAGCCTCACCTGGACGTCAAAACTGCTTCACCAAAACTTCTTTCAGATACCAGGACCCCTGCCAATCTGGCATTTGCAGCCTAGGGGAGCTGGTCAAAGCCAAATAGTCTCACCCGACTATTTAGTCTTAAAACATCGAGTCTCACCTGGAAGGCAAAACTGCTTTACAAAAACTTGTCTCAGATACCAGGAGCCCTGTCAATTTGACATTGCAGCCTAGGGGTGCAGGTCAAAACCAAATAGTCTCACCAGACTATTTAATCTTAAAACATACAGCCTTACCCGGCCGTCAAAACTGCTTTATCAAAACTTGACTCAGATACCAGGACCCCTGCCAATCTGGCATATGCAGTCTAGGGAAGCTAGTCAAGGCCAAATAGTCTCACCCGACTATTTAATCTGAAAGCATAATCTGAAAGCAGCCTAGGGGAGCTGGTCAAAGCCAAATAGTCTCACACGACTATTCCGTCTTAAAACATATAGCCTGGACGTCAAAACTGCTTTAGCAAAATTTTACTCAGATACCAGCATCCTGCCAATCTTGCTTTTGCAGAAAAGGGGAGCTAGTCAAAGCCAATTAGTCTCACCCGACTTTTCCATCTTAAAACATACAGCCCCATCTGGCCCCAAAATTGCTTTAGCAAAACTTGTCTCAGATACCAGGAGCCCTGCGAATCTGGATTTTGCAGCCTAGGGGAGTAAGTCAATGCCAAATAGTCTCACCCGACTATTTAGCCCTAAAATATACAGCTTCAATTGGAAGTCAAAACTGCTTCACCAAAACGTGTCATATATACCAGGAGCACTGCCAATCTGGCTTTGCAGCCTAGGGGAGCTAGTCAAAGCCAAATAGTCTCACCCGACTATTCCATATTAAAACAAACTGCTATACCAAAATTTATCTCAGATACCAGGAGCCCTGCCAATCTGGCTTGTGCAGCCTAGGGGAGTTAGTCAAAGCCAACTAGTCTCACCCGACTATTTAATCTTAAAACATACAGCCGAAATCAAAACTGCTTTAGCAAAATTTGACTCAGATACCAGCATCCTGCCAATCTTGCTATTGCAGCCAAGGGGAGCTAGTCAAAGCAATTAGACTCACCCGACTTTTCCATCTTAATACATACAGGCGCAATCTGGCCCCAATATTGCTTTTAGCAAAACTTGTCTCAGATCCAGGGTGGAGCTTAGTCAAAGCCAAATAGTCTCACCCGACTATTTAGTCTTAAAACATACAGCCTCACCTGGACGTCAAAACTGCATCACCAAAATTTGTCTCAGATACCAGGAGCCCTGCCAATCTTGCTTTTGCAGACTAGGGAAGCTAGTCAAAGCCAAATAGTCTCACCCGACTATTCCATCTTAAAACATAAAGCCTCACCTGGAAGTCAAAACTGCGTCACCAAAACTTGTCTTAGATACCCGGGGCCCTGCCAATCTGGCTTTTACAGACTAGGGGAGCTAGTCAAGGCCAAATTGTCTCACCCGACTGTTTAGTCTAAAAACAAATAGTCTCACCTGACTATTCAGACTGAAAACATATAGCCTCACCTGGATGTCAAAACTGCTTTCCAAAACTAGTCTCAGATACCAGGAGCCCTGTCAATTTGGCATTGCAGCCTAGGGGAGCTAGTCAAAGCCTAATAGTCTCACCCGACAATTTAGTCTTAAAATATACAGCTTCACCTGGAAGACAAAACTGCTTTACCAAAATTTATCTCATATACCAGGAGCCCTGCCAATCTGGCTTTGCAGCCTAGGGGAGCTAGTCAAAGCCAAATAGTCTCACCCGACTATTCCGTCTTAAAACATACAGCCTCACCTTCAAGTGAAAACTGCTTCACCCGACGATTCCATATTAAAACATACAGCCTCACCTGGACGTCAAAACTGCTTTACCAAAATTTAATTCAGATACCAGGAGCCCTGCTAATATGGTATTTGCAGCCTAGGGGAGCTGGTCAAAGCCAAATAGTCTCACCCGACTATTCCGTCTTAAAACATACAGCCTCACCTTCAAGTGAAAACTGCTTCACCAAAACTTGTCTCAGATACCAGGAGCATTGCCAATCTGGCTTTTGCAGCCTAGGGAGCTAGTCAAAGCCAAATAGTCTCACCCGACTATTTAGTCTTCAAACATACAGCCTCACCTGGACGTCTTCACCAAAACGTGTCATATATACCAGGAGCCCTGCCAATCTGGCTTTGCAGCCTAGGGGAGCTAGTCAAAACTGCTTTACCAAAATTTGTCTCAGATACCAGGAGCCCTCAACTTAGCCAACCTAGTCTCACCCGACTATTTAGTCTTTATGTTCAGCCTCACCTGGAAGTCAAAACTGCTTTAGCAAAATTTGATTTTATAGCAGCATCCGGCCAATCTTGCTTTTGCAGCCAAGGGGAGCTAGTCAAAGCCAATTAATCTCACCCGACTTTTCCATCTTAAAACATACAGCCCCATCTGGCCTCAAAATTGCTTTAGCAAAACTTGTCTCAGATACCAGGAGCGCCAATCTGGCTTTTGCAGCCTAGGGGAGCAAGTCAAAGCCAAATAGTCTCACCCGACTTTTTAATCTGAAAGCATACAGGCTCACCTGGAAGTCAAAACTGCTTCACCAAAACTTGTCTCAGATACCAGCATCCCCCCAATTTACCATGGCTTTTGCAGCCAAGGGGAGCTAGTCAAAGCCAATTAGTCTCACCCGACTTTTCCATCTTAAAACATACAGCCCCATCTGGCCCCAAAATTGCTGTAGCAAAACTTGTCTCAGATACCAGGAGCCCTGCCAATCTTGCTTTTGCAGCCTAGGGGAGCTAGTCAAAGCCAAATAGTCTCACCCGACTTTTCCATCTTAAAACATACAGCCTCACCTGGACGTCAAAACTGCTTTACAAAAACTTGTCTCAGATAGCAGGAGCCCTGCCAATCTGGCTTTTGCAGCCTAGGTAAGTTAGTCAATGCCAAATAGTCTCACCCGACTATTTAATCTTACAACATACAGCCTTACCCGGCCGTCAAAACTGCTTCACCAAAACGTGGCATATATACCAGGAGCCCTGCCAATCTGGCTTTACAGCCTAGGGGAGCTAGTCAAAGCCAAATAGTCTCACCCGACTATTCTATATTAAAACATACAGCCTCACCTGGACGTCAAAACTGCTTTACCAAAATTTATCTCAGATACCAGCATCCTGCCAATCTTGCTTTTGCAGCCAAGGGGAGCTAGTCAAAGCCAATTAGTCTCACCCGACTTTTCCATCTTAAAACATACAGCCTCACCTGGACGTCAAAACTGCATCACCAAAATTTGACTCAGATACCAGCATCCTGCCAATCTGGCTTTTGCAGCCAAGGGGAGTTAGTCAATGGCAAATAGTCTCACCCGACTATTTAATCTTACAACATACAGCCTTACCCGGCCGTCAAAACTGCTTCACCAAAACGTGGCATATATACCAGGAGCCCTGCCAATCTGGCTTTGCAGCCTAGGGGAGCTAGTCAAAGCCAAATAGTCTCACCCGACTATTCCATATTAAAACATACAGCCTCACCTGGACGTCAAAACTGCATCACCAAAATTTGACTCAGATACCAGCATCCTGCCAATCTTGCTTTTGCAGCCAAGGGGAGCTAGTCAAAGCCAATTAGTCTCACCCGACTTTTCCATCTTAAAACATACAGCCCAATCTGGCCCCAAAATTGCTTTAGCAAAACTTGTCTCAGATACCAGGAGCCCTGCGAATCTGGCTTTTGCAGCCTAGGGGAGCTAGTCAATGCCAAATAGTCTCACCCGACTATTTAGTCTTAAAACATACAGCCTCACCTGGACGTCAAAACTGCTTTACCAAAATGTATCTCAGATACCAGCATCCTGCCAATCTGGCTTTTGCAGCCTAGGGGAGTAAGTCAAAGCCAACTAGTCTCACCCGACTATTTAGTCTTAAAACATACAGCCTCACCTGGACGTCAAAACTGCATCACCAAAAGTTGACTCAGATACCAGCATCCTGCCAATCTTGCTTTTGCAGCCAAGGGGAGCTAGTCAAAGCCAATTAGTCTCACCCGACTTTTCCATCTTAAAACATACAGCCCAATCTGGCCCCAAAATTGCTTTAGCAAAACTTGTCTCAGATACCAGGAGCCCTGCCAATCTTGCTTTTGCAGCCTAGGGGAGTTAGTCAAAGCCAATTAGTCTCACCCGACTTTTCCATCTTAAAACATACAGCCTCACGTGGAAGTCAAAACTGCGTCACCAAAACTTGTCATAGATACCCGGGGCCCTGCCAATCTGGCTTTTACAGACTAGGGGAGCTAGTCAAGGCCAAATTGTCTCACCCGACTATTTAGTCTAAAAACAAATAGTCTCACCTGACTATTCAGTCTGAAAACATACAGCCTCACCTGGATGTCAAAACTGCTAGCCAAAACTTGTCTCAGATACCAGGAGCCCTGTCAATTTGGCATTGCAGCCTAGGGGAGCTAGTCAAAGCCAAATAGTCTCACCCGACTATTTCATATTAAAACATACAGCCTCACCTGGACGTCAAAACTGCTTTACCAAAATTTGTCTCAGATACCAGGAGCCCTGCCAATCTGGCTTTTGCAGCCTAGGGGAGTTAGTCAAAGCCAACTAGTCTCACCCGACTATTTAGTCTTCAAACATACAGCCTCACCTGGAAGTCAAAACTGCTTTAGCAAAATTTGACTTAGATAGCAGCATCCGGCCAATCTTGCTTTTGCAGCCAAGGGGAGCTAGTCAAAGCCAATTAGTCTCACCCGACTTTTCCATCTTAAAACATACAGCCCCATCTGGCCCCAAAATTGCTTTAGCAAAACTTGTCTCAGATACCAGGAGCGAGCCAATCTGGCTTTTGCAGCCTAGGGGAGCAAGTCAAAGCCAAATAGTCTCACTCGACTTTTTAATCTGAAAGCATACAGGCTCACCTGGAAGTCAGAACTGCTTCACCAAAACTTGTCTCAGATACCATGACCCCGGCCTGGGGTGAAAGGGGGGGCTTTTTATCTGAAAGCATACAGGCTGGGGCGCAAACTGTCTCAGATACCAGGCCATTTACAGCCTAGGGGAGCTAGTCAAAGCCAAATAGTCTCACCCGACTTTTCCATCTTAAAACATACAGCCCCATCTGGCCGCCAAATTGCTTTAGCAAAACTTGTCTCAGATACCAGGAGCGAGCCAATCTGGCTTTTGCAGCCTAGGGGAGTTAGTCAAAGCCAACTAGTCTCACCCGAGTATTTAGTCTTAAAGCATACAGCCTCACGTGGACGTCAAAACTGCTTTACCAAAATTTGTCTCAGATACCAGGAGCCCTGCCAATCTGGCTTTTGCAGCCTAGGGGAGTTAGTCAAAGCCAACTAGTCTCACCCGACTATTTAGTCTTCAAACATACAGCCTCACCTGGAAGTCAAAACTGCTTTAGCAAAATTTGACTTAGATACCAGCATCCTGCCAATCTTGCTTTTGCAGCCAAGGGGAGCTAGTCAAAGCCAATTAGTCTCACCCGACTTTTCCATCTTAAAACATACAGCCCCATCTGGCCCCAAAATTGCTGTAGCAAAACTTGTCTCAGATACCAGGAGCCCTGCCAATCTTGCTTTTGCAGCCTAGGGGAGTTAGTCAAAGCCAATTAGTCCCACCCGACTTTTCCATCTTAAAACATACATCCTCACGTGGAAGTCAAAACTGCGTCACCAAAACTTGTCATAGATACCCGGGGCCCTGCCAATCTGGCTTTTACAGACTAGGGGAGCTAGTCAAGGCCAAATTGTCTCACCCGACTATTTTGTCTAAAAACAAATAGTCTCACCTGACTATTCAGTCTGAAAACATACAGCCTCACCTGGATGTCAAAACTGCTTGCCAAAACTTGTCTCAGATACCAGGAGCCCTGTCAATTTGGCATTGCAGCCTAGGGGAGCTAGTCAAAGCCAAATAGTCTCACCCGACTATTTCATATTAAAACATACAGCCTCACCTGGACGTCAAAACTGCTTTACCAAAATTTGTCTCAGATACCAGGAGCCCTGCCAATCTGGCTTTTGCAGCCTAGGGGAGTTAGTCAAAGCCAACTAGTCTCACCCGACTATTTAGTCTTCAAACATACAGCCTCACCTGGAAGTCAAAACTGCTTTAGCAAAATTTGACTTAGATAGCAGCATCCGGCCAATCTTGCTTTTGCAGCCAAGGGGAGCTAGTCAAAGCCAATTAGTCTCACCCGACTTTTCCATCTTAAAACATACAGCCCCATCTGGCCCCAAAATTGCTTTAGCAAAACTTGTCTCAGATACCAGGAGCGAGCCAATCTGGCTTTTGCAGCCTAGGGGAGCAAGTCAAAGCCAAATAGTCTCACTCGACTTTTTAATCTGAAAGCATACAGGCTCACCTGGAAGTCAAAACTGCTTCACCAAAACTTGTCTCAGATACCATGAGCCCCGCCATTTACAGCCTAGGGGAGCTAGTCAAAGCCAAATAGTCTCACCCGACTTTTCCATCTTAAAACATACAGCCCCATCTGGCCGCCAAATTTGCTTTAGCAAAACTTGTCTCAGATACCAGGAGCCCTGCCAATCTTGCTTTTGCAGCCTAGGGGAGCTAGTCAAAGCCAAATAGTCTCACCCGACTTTTCCATCTTAAAACATACAGCCCCATCTGGCCCCAAAATTGCTGTAGCAAAACTTGTCTCAGATACTAGGAGCCCTGCCAATCTGGCTTTTGCAGCCTAGGGGAGTTAGTCAAAGCCAACTAGTCTCACCCGACTATTTAGTCTTAAAGCATACAGCCTCACGTGGACGTCAAAACTGCTTCACCAAAATTTGTCTCAGATACCAGGAGCCCTGCCAATCTGGCTTTTGCAGCCTAGGGGAGTTAGTCAAAGCCAACTATTCTCACCCGACTATTTAGTCTTCAAACATACAGCCTCACCTGGAAGTCAAAACTGCTTTAGCAAAATTTGACTTAGATACCAGCATCCTGCCAATCTTGCTTTTGCAGCCAAGGGGAGCTAGTCAAAGCCAATTAGTCTCACCCGACTTTTCCATCTTAAAACATACAGCCCCATCTGGCCCCAAAATTGCTGTAGCAAAACTTGTCTCAGATACCAGGAGCCCTGCCAATCTTGCTTTTGCAGCCTAGGGGAGCTAGTCAAAGCCAAATAGTCTCACCCGACTTTTCCATCTTAAAACATGCAGCCCCATCTGGCCCCAAAATTGCTGTAGCAAAACTTGTCTCAGATACCAGGAGCCCTGCCAATCTTGCTTTTGCAGCCTAGGGGAGCTAGTCAAAGCCAAATAGTCTCACCCGACATTTCCATCTTAAAACATACAGCCCCATCTGGCCGCCAAATTTGCTTTAGCAAAACTTGTCTCAGATACCAGGAGCGTGCCAATCTGGCTTTTGCAGCCTAGGGGAGCAAGTCAAAGCCAAATAGTCTCACTCGACTTTTTAATCTGAAAACATACAGGCTCACCTGGAAGTCAAAACTGCTTTACCAAAATTTGTCTCAGATACCAGGAGCCCTGCCAATCTGGCTTTTGCAGCCTAGGGGAGTTAGTCAAAGCCAACTAGTCTCACCCGACTATTTAGTCTTCAAACATACAGCCTCACCTGGAAGTCAAAACTGCTTTAGCAAAATTTGACTTAGATACCAGCATCCTGCCAATCTTGCTTTTGCAGCCAAGGGGAGCTAGTCAAAGCCAATTAGTCTCACCCGACTTTTCCATCTTAAAACATACAGCCCCATCTGGCCCCAAAATTGCTGTAGTAAAACTTGTCTCAGATAACAGGAGCCCTGCCAATCTTGCTTTTGCAGCCTAGGGGAGCTAGTCAAAGCCAAATAGTCTCACCCGACTTTTCCATCTTAAAACATACGGCCCCATCTGGCCGCCAAATTTGCTTTAGCAAAACTTGTCTCAGATACCAGGAGCGTGCCAATCTGGCTTTTGCACCCTAGGGGAGCTAGTCAAAGCCAAATAGTCTCACCCGACTTTTCCATCTTCAAACATACGGCCCCATCTGGCCGCCAAATTTGCTTTAGCAAAACTTGTCTCAGATACCAGGAGCGTGCCAATCTGGCTTTTGCAGCCTAGGGGAGCAAGTCAAAGCCAAATAGTCTCACTCGACTTTTTAATCTGAAAGCATACAGCCTAACCTGGAAGTCAAAACTGCGTCACCAAAACTTGTCATAGATACCAGGAGCCCTGCCAATCTGGCTTTTACAGACTAGGGGAACAAGTCAAAGCCAAACAGTCTCACTCGACTTTTCCATCTTAAAACATACAGCCCCATCTGGCCGCCAAATTTGCTTTAGCAAAACTTGTCTCAGATACCAGGAGCGTGCCAATCTGGCTTTTGCAGCCTAGGGGAGCAAGTCAAAGCCAAATAGTCTCACCCGACTATTCCATATTAAAACATACAGCCTCACTTGGAATTCAAAACTGCTTCACCAAAACTTGTCTCAGATACCAGGAGCCCCGCCAATCTGGCATTTGCAGCCTAGGGGAACAAGTCAAACCCAAACAGTCTCACTCGACTTTTCCATCTTAAAACATACAGCCCCATCTGGCCGCCAAATATGCTTTAGCAAAACTTGTCTCAGATACCAGGAGCCCTGCCAATCTGGCTTTTGCAGCCTAGGGGAGCTAGTCAAAGCCAAATAGTCTCACCCGAATATTTAGTCTTAAAACATACAGCCTCACCTGGAAGTGAAAACTGCTTCACCAAAACTTGTCTCAGATACCAGGAGCCCTGCGAATCTGGCTTTTGCAGCCTAGGGGAGCTAGTTAATGCCAAATAGTCTCACCTGACTATTTAGTCTTAAAATATACAGCTTCACCTGGAAGTCAAAACTGCTTCACCAAACGTGTCATATATACCAGGAGCCCTGCCAATCTGGCTTTGCAGCCTAGGGGAGCTAGGTCAAAGCCAAATAGTCTCACCCGACTATTCCATATTAAAACATACAGCCTCACCTGGACGTCAAAACTGCTTTACAAAAACTTGTCTCAGATAGCAGGAGCCCTGCCAATCTGGCTTTTGTAGCCAAGGGGAGTTAGTCAATGCCAAATAGTCTCACCCGACTATTTAATCTTACAACATACAGCCTTACCCGGCCGTCAAAACTGCTTCACCAAAACGTGGCATATATACCAGGAGCCCTGCCAATCTGGCTTTGCAGCCTAGGGGAGCTAGTCAAAGCCAAATAGTCTCACCCGACTATTCCATATTAAAACATACAGCCTCACCTGGAAGTCAAAACTGCTTTACCAAAATTTATCTCAGATACCAGCATCCTGCCAATCTTGCTTTTGCAGCCAAGGGGAGCTAGTCAAAGCCAATTAGTCTCACCCGACTTTTCCATCTTAAAACATACAGCCTCACCTGGACGTCAAAACTGCATCACCAAAATTTGACTCAGATACCAGCATCCTGCCAATCTGGCTTTTGCAGCCAAGGGGAGTTAGTCAATGCCAAATAGTCTCACCCGACTATTTAATCTTACAACATACAGCCTTACCCGGCCGTCAAAACTGCTTCATCAAAACGTGGCATATATACCAGGAGCCCTGCCAATCTGGCTTTGCAGCCTAGGGGAGCTAGTCAAAGCCAAATAGTCTCACCCGACTATTCCATATTAAAACATACAGCCTCACCTGGACGTCAAAACTGCATCACCAAAATTTGACTCAGATACCAGCATCCTGCCAATCTGGCTTTTGCAGCCAAGGGGAGTTAGTCAATGCCAAATAGTCTCACCCGACTATTTAATCTTACAACATACAGCCTTACCCGGCCGTCAAAACTGCTTCATCAAAACGTGGCATATATACCAGGAGCCCTGCCAATCTGGCTTTGCAGCCTAGGGAGCTAGTCAAAAGCCAAATAGTCTCACCCGACTATTCCATATTAAAACATACAGCCTCACCTGGACGTCAAAACTGCATCACCAAAATTTGACTCAGATACCAGCATCCTGCCAATCTTGCTTTTGCAGCCAAGGGAGCTAGTCAAAGCCAAATAGTCTCACCTGACTATTCCATATTAAAACATACAGCCTCACGTGGAAGTCAAAACTGCGTCACCAAAACTTGTCATAGATTCCTGGGGCCCTGCCAATCTGGCTTTTACAGACTAGGGGAGCTAGTCAAGGCCAAATTGTCTCACCCGAATATTTAGTCTAAAAACAAATAGTCTCACCTGACTATTCAGTCTGAAAACATACAGCCTCACCTGGATGTCAAAACTGCTTGCCAAAACTTGTCTCAGATACCAGGAGCCCTGTCAATTTGGCATTGCAGCCTAGGGGAGTTAGTCAAAGCCAACTAGTCTCACCCGACTATTTAGTCTTCAAACATACAGCCTCACCTGGAAGTCAAAACTGCTTTAGCAAAATTTGACTTAGATAGCAGCATCCGGCCAATCTTGCGTTTGCAGCCAAGGGGAGCTAGTCAAAGCCAATTAGTCTCACCCGACTTTTCCATCTTAAAACATACAGCCCCATCTGGCCCCAAAATTGCTGTAGCAAAACTTGTCTCAGATACCAGGAGCGAGCCAATCTGGCTTTTGCAGCCTAGGGGAGCTAGTCAAAGCCAAATAGTCTCACTCGACTTTTAATCTGAAAGCATACAGGCTCACCTGGAAGTCAAAACTGCTTCACCAAAACTTGTCTCAGATACCATGAGCCCCGCCATTTACAGCCTAGGGAGCTAGTCAAAGCCAAATAGTCTCACCCGACTTTTCCATCTTAAAACATACAGCCCCATCTGGCCGCCAAAATTGCTTTAGCAAAACTTGTCTCAGATACCAGGAGCCCTGCCAATCTTGCTTTTGCAGCCTAGGGGAGCTAGTCAAAGCCAAATAGTCTCACCCGACTTTTCCATCTTAAAACATACAGCCCCATCTGGCCCCAAAATTGCTGTAGCATAACTTGTCTCAGATACCAGGAGCCCTGCCAATCTGGCTTTTTGCAGCCTAGGGGAGTTAGTCAAAGCCAAACTAGTCTCACCCGACTATTTAGTCTTAAAGCATACAGCCTCACGTGGACGTCAAAACTGCTTTACCAAAATTTGTCTCAGATACCAGGAGCCCTGCCAATCTGGCTTTTGCAGCCTAGGGGAGTTAGTCAAAGCCAACTAGTCTCACCCGACTATTTAGTCTTCAAACATACAGCCTCACCTGGAAGTCAAAACTGCTTTAGCAAAATTTGACTTAGATACCAGCATCCTGCCAATCTTGCTTTTGCAGCCAAGGGGAGCTAGTCAAAGCCAATTAGTCTCACCCGACTTTTCCATCTTAAAACATACAGCCCCATCTGGCCCCAAAATTGCTGTAGTAAAACTTGTCTCAGATAACAGGAGCCCTGCCAATCTTGCTTTTGCAGCCTAGGGGAGCTAGTCAAAGCCAAATAGTCTCACCCGACTTTTCCATCTTAAAACATACGGCCCCATCTGGCCGCCAAATTTGCTTTAGCAAAACTTGTCTCAGATACCAGGAGCGTGCCAATCTGGCTTTTGCACCCTAGGGGAGCTAGTCAAAGCCAAATAGTCTCACCCGACTTTTCCATCTTCAAACATACGGCCCCATCTGGCCGCCAAATTTGCTTTAGCAAAACTTGTCTCAGATACCAGGAGCGTGCCAATCTGGCTTTTGCAGCCTAGGGGAGCAAGTCAAAGCCAAATAGTCTCACTCGACTTTTTAATCTGAAAGCATACAGCCTAACCTGGAAGTCAAAACTGCGTCACCAAAACTTGTCATAGATACCAGGAGCCCTGCCAATCTGGCTTTTTACAGACTAGGGGAACAAGTCAAAGCCAAACAGTCTCACTCGACTTTTCCATCTTAAAACATACAGCCCCATCTGGCCGCCAAATTTGCTTTAGCAAAACTTGTCTCAGATACCAGGAGCGTGCCAATCTGGCTTTTGCAGCCTAGGGGAGCAAGTCAAAGCCAAATAGTCTCACCCGACTATTCCATATTAAAACATACAGCCTCACTTGGAATTCAAAACTGCTTCACCAAAACTTGTCTCAGATACCAGAGCCCCGCCAATCTGGCATTTGCAGCCCTAGGGGAACAAGTCAAACCCAAACAGTCTCACTCGACTTTTCCATCTTAAAACATACAGCCCCATCTGGCCGCCAAATATGCTTTAGCAAAACTTGTCTCAGATACCAGGAGCCCTGCCAATCTGGCTTTTGCAGCCTAGGGGAGCTAGTCAAAGCCAAATAGTCTCACCCGAATATTTAGTCTTAAAACATACAGCCTCACCTGGAAGTGAAAACTGCTTCACCAAAACTTGTCTCAGATACCAGGAGCCCTGCGAATCTGGCTTTTGCAGCCTAGGGGAGCTAGTTAATGCCAAATAGTCTCACCTGACTATTTAGTCTTAAAATATACAGCTTCACCTGGAAGTCAAAACTGCTTCACCAAAACGTGTCATATATACCAGGAGCCCTGCCAATCTGGCTTTGCAGCCTAGGGGAGCTAGTCAAAGCCAAATAGTCTCACCCGACTATTCCATATTAAAACATACAGCCTCACCTGGACGTCAAAACTGCTTTACAAAAACTTGTCTCAGATAGCAGGAGCCCTGCCAATCTGGCTTTTGTAGCCAAGGGGAGTTAGTCAATGCCAAATAGTCTCACCCGACTATTTAATCTTACAACATACAGCCTTACCCGGCCGTCAAAACTGCTTCACCAAAACGTGGCATATATACCAGGAGCCCTGCCAATCTGGCTTTGCAGCCTAGGGGAGCTAGTCAAAGCCAAATAGTCTCACCCGACTATTCCATATTAAAACATACAGCCTCACCTGGAAGTCAAAACTGCTTTACCAAAATTTGTCTCAGATACCAGCATCCTGCCAATCTTGCTTTTGCAGCCAAGGGGAGCTAGTCAAAGCCAATTAGTCTCACCCGACTTTTCCATCTTAAAACATACAGCCTCACCTGGACGTCAAAACTGCATCACCAAAATTTGACTCAGATACCAGCATCCTGCCAATCTGGCTTTTGCAGCCAAGGGAGTTAGTCAATGCCAAATAGTCTCACCCGACTATTTAATCTTACAACATACAGCCTTACCCGGCCGTCAAAACTGCTTCATCAAAACGTGGCATATATACCAGGAGCCCTGCCAATCTGGCTTTGCAGCCTAGGGGAGCTAGTCAAAGCCAAATAGTCTCACCCGACTATTCCATATTAAAACATACAGCCTCACCTGGACGTCAAAACTGCATCACCAAAATTTGACTCAGATACCAGCATCCTGCCAATCTGGCTTTTGCAGCCAAGGGAGTTAGTCAATGCCAAATAGTCTCACCCGACTATTTAATCTTACAACATACAGCCTTACCCGGCCGTCAAAACTGCTTCATCAAAACGTGGCATATATACCAGGAGCCCTGCCAATCTGGCTTTGCAGCCTAGGGGAGCTAGTCAAAGCCAAATAGTCTCACCCGACTATTCCATATTAAAACATACAGCCTCACCTGGACGTCAAAACTGCATCACCAAAATTTGACTCAGATACCAGCATCCTGCCAATCTTGCTTTTGCAGCCAAGGGGAGCTAGTCAAAGCCAAATAGTCTCACCTGACTATTCCATATTAAAACATACAGCCTCACGTGGAAGTCAAAACTGCGTCACCAAAACTTGTCATAGATTCCCGGGGCCCTGCCAATCTGGCTTTTACAGACTAGGGGAGCTAGTCAAGGCCAAATTGTCTCACCCGAATATTTAGTCTAAAAACAAATAGTCTCACCTGACTATTCAGTCCGAAAACATACAGCCTCACCTGGATGTCAAAACTGCTTGCCAAAACTTGTCTCAGATACCAGGAGCCCTGTCAATTTGGCATTGCAGCCTAGGGGAGTTAGTCAAAGCCAACTAGTCTCACCCGACTATTTAGTCTTCAAACATACAGCCTCACCTGGAAGTCAAAACTGCTTTAGCAAAATTTGACTTAGATAGCAGCATCCGGCCAATCTTGCGTTTGCAGCCAAGGGGAGCTAGTCAAAGCCAATTAGTCTCACCCGACTTTTCCATCTTAAAACATACAGCCCCATCTGGCCCCAAAATTGCTGTAGCAAAACTTGTCTCAGATACCAGGAGCGAGCCAATCTGGCTTTTGCAGCCTAGGGGAGCAAGTCAAAGCCAAATAGTCTCACTCGACTTTTTAATCTGAAAGCATACAGGCTCACCTGGAAGTCAAAACTGCTTCACCAAAACTTGTCTCAGATACCATGAGCCCCGCCATTTACAGCCTAGGGGAGCTAGTCAAAGCCAAATAGTCTCACCCGACTTTTCCATCTTAAAACATACAGCCCCATCTGGCCGCCAAATTTGCTTTAGCAAAACTTGTCTCAGATACCAGGAGCCCTGCCAATCTTGCTTTTGCAGCCTAGGGGAGCTAGTCAAAGCCAAATAGTCTCACCCGACTTTTCCATCTTAAAACATACAGCCCCATCTGGCCCCAAAATTGCTGTAGCATAACTTGTCTCAGATACTAGGAGCCCTGCCAATCTGGCTTTTGCAGCCTAGGGGAGTTAGTCAAAGCCAACTAGTCTCACCCGACTATTTAGTCTTAAAGCATACAGCCTCACGTGGACGTCAAAACTGCTTTACCAAAATTTGTCTCAGATACCAGGAGCCCTGCCAATCTGGCTTTTGCAGCCTAGGGGAGTTAGTCAAAGCCAACTAGTCTCACCCGACTATTTAGTCTTCAAACATACAGCCTCACCTGGAAGTCAAAACTGCTTTAGCAAAATTTGACTTAGATACCAGCATCCTGCCAATCTTGCTTTTGCAGCCAAGGGGAGCTAGTCAAAGCCAATTAGTCTCACCCGACTTTTCCATCTTAGAACATACAGCCCCATCTGGCCCCAAAATTGCTGTAGTAAAACTTGTCTCAGATACCAGGAGCCCTGCCAATCTTGCTTTTGCAGCCTAGGGGAGCTAGTCAAAGCCAAATAGTCTCACCCGACTTTTCCATCTTAAAACATACAGCCCCATCTGGCCGCCAAATTTGCTTTAGCAAAACTTGTCTCAGATACCAGGAGCGTGCCAATCTGGCTTTTGCACCCTAGGGGAGCTAGTCAAAGCCAAATAGTCTCACCCGACTTTTCCATCTTAAAACATACGGCCCCATCTGGCCGCCAAATTTGCTTTAGCAAAACTTGTCTCAGATACCAGGAGCGTGCCAATCTGGCTTTTTGCAGCCTAGGGGAGCAAGTCAAAGCCAAATAGTCTCACTCGACTTTTTAATCTGAAAGCATACAGCCTAACCTGGAAGTCAAAACTGCGTCACCAAAACTTGTCATAGATACCAGGAGCCCTGCCAATCTGGCTTTTACAGACTAGGGGAACAAGTCAAAGCCAAACAGTCTCACTCGACTTTTCCATCTTAAAACATACAGCCCCATCTGGCCGCCAAATTTGCTTTAGCAAAACTTGTCTCAGATACCAGGAGCGTGCCAATCTGGCTTTTGCAGCCTAGGGGAGCAAGTCAAAGCCAAATAGTCTCACCGGACTTTTTAGTCTTAAAATATACAGCTTCACCTGGAAGTCAAAACTGCTTCACCAAAACGTGTCATATATACCAGGAGCCCTGCCAATCTGGCTTTGCAGCCTAGGGGAGCTAGTCAAAGCCAAATAGTCTCACCCGACTATTCCATATTAAAACATACAGCCTCACCTGGACGTCAAAACTGCTTTACAAAAACTTGTCTCAGATAGCAGGAGCCCTGCCAAGCTGGCTTTTGCAGCCTAGGGGAGTTAGTCAATGCCAAATAGTCTCACCCGACTATTTAATCTTAAAATATACAGCCTTACCCGGCCGTCAAAACTGCTTCACCAAAACGTGGCATATATACCAGGAGCCCGCCAATCTGGCTTTGCAGCCTAGATGAGCTAGTCAAAGCCAAATAGTCTCACCCGACTATTCCATATTAAAACATACAGCCTCACCTGGACGTCAAAACTGCTTTACCAAAATTTATCTCAGATACCAGGAGCCCTGCCAATCTGGCTTTTGCAGCCTAGGGGAGCTAGTCAATGCCAAATAGTCTCACCCGACTATTTAGTCTTAAAACATACAGCCTCACCTGGACGTCAAAACTGCATCACCAAAATTTGACTCAGATACCAGCATCCTGCCAATCTTGCTTTTGCAGCCAAGGGGAGCTAGTTAAAGCCAATTAGTCTCACCCGACTTTTCCATCTTAAAACATACAGCCCAATCTGGCCCCAAAATTGCTTTAGCAAAACTTGTCTCAGATACCAGGAGCCCTGCGAATCTGGCTTTTGCAGCCTAGGGGAGCTAGTCAATGCCAAATAGTCTCACCCGACTATTTAGTCTTAAAACATACAGCCTCACCTGGACGTCAAAACTGCATCACCAAAATTTGTCTCAGATACCAGGAGCCCTGCCAATCTTGCTTTTGCAGCCTAGGGGAGCTAGTCAATGCCAAATAGTCTCGCCCGACTTTTCCATCTTAAAACATACAGCCTCACGTCGAAGTCAAAACTGCGTCACCAAAACTTGTCATAGATACCCGGGGCCCTGCCAATCTGGCTTTTACAGACTAGGGGAGCTAGTCAAGGCCAAATTGTCTCACCCGACTATTTAGTCTAAAAACAAATAGTCTCACCTGACTATTCAGTCTGAAAACATACAGCCTCACCTGGATGTCAAAACTGCTTGCCAAAACTTGTCTCAGATACCAGGAGCCCTGTCAATTTGGCATTGCAGCCTAGGGGAGCTTGTCAAAGCCAAATAGTCTCACCCGACTATTTCATATTAAAACATACAGCCTCACCTGGACGTCAAAACTGCTTTACCAAAATTTGTCTCAGATACCAGGAGCCTTGCCAATCTGGCTTTTGCAGCCTAGGGGAGTTAGTCAAAGCCAACTAGTCTCACCCGACTATTTAGTCTTCAAACATACAGCCTCACCTGGAAGTCAAAACTGCTTTAGCAAAATTTGACTTAGATACCAGCATCCGGCCAATCTTGCTTTTGCAGCCAAGGGGAGCTAGTCAAAGCCAATTAGTCTTACCCGACTTTTCCATCTTAAAACATACAGCCCCATCTGGCCCCAAAATTGCTTTAGCAAAACTTGTCTCAGATACCAGGAGCCCTGCGAATCTGGCTTTTGCAGCCTAGGGGAGCTAGTCAATGCCAAATAGTCTCACCTGACTATTTAGTTTTAAAATATACAGCTTCACCTGGAAGTCAAAACTGCTTCACCAAAACGTGTCATATATACCAGGAGCCCTGCCAATCTGGCTTTGCAGCCTAGAGGAGCTAGTCAAAGCCAAATAGTCTCACCCGACTATTCCATATTAAAACATACAGCCTCACCTGGACGTCAAAACTGCTTTACAAAAACTTGTCTCAGATAGCAGGAGCCCTGCCAATCTGGCTTTTGCAGCCTAGGGGAGTTAGTCAATGCCAAATAGTCTCACCCGACTATTTAGTCTTAAAATATACAGCTTCACCTGGAAGTCAAAACTGCTTCACCAAAACGTGTCATATATACCAGGAGCCCTGCCAATCTGGCTTTGCAGCCTAGGGGAGCTAGTCAAAGCCATATAGTCTCACCCGACTATTCCATATTAAGACATACAGCCTCACCTGGACGTCAAAACTGCTTTACCAAAATTTATCTCAGATACCAGGAGCCCTGCCAATCTGGCTTTTGCAGCCTAGGGGAGTTAGTCAAAGCCAACTAGTCTCACCCGACTATTTAGTCTTTAAGCATACAGCCTCACGTGGACGTCAAAACTGCTTTACCAAAATATGTCTCAGATACCAGGAGCCCTGCCAATCTGGCTTTTGCAGCCTAGGGGAGTTAGTCAAAGCCAACTAGTCTCACCCGACTATTTAGTCTTCAAACATACAGCCTCACCTGGAAGTCAAAACTGCTTTAGCAAAATTTGACTTAGATACCAGCATCCTGCCAATCTTGCTTTTGCAGTCAAGGGGAGCTAGTCAAAGCCAAATAGTCTCACCCGACTTTTCCATCTTAAAACATACAGCCCCATCTGGCCGCCAAATATGCTTTAGCAAAACTTGTCTCAGATACCAGGAGCGTGCCAATCTGGCTTTTGCAGCCTAGGGGAGCAAGTCAAAGCCAAATAGTCTCACCGGACTTTTTAGTCTTAAAACATACAGCCTCACTTGGAATTCAAAACTGCTTCACCAAAACTTGTCTCAGATACCAGGAGCCCCGCCAATCTGGCATTTGCAGCCTAGGGGAACAAGTCAAAGCCAAACAGTCTCACTCGACTTTTCCATCTTAAAACATACAGCCCCATCTGGCCGCCAAATATGCTTTAGCAAAACTTGTCTCAGATACCAGGAGCCCTGCCAATCTTGCTTTTGCAGCCTAGGGGAGCTAGTCAAAGCCAAATAGTCTCACCCGACTTTTCCATCTTAAAACATACAGCCCCATCTGGCCGCCAAATTTGCTTTAGCAAAACTTGTCTCAGATACCAGGAGCGTGCCAATCTGGCTTTTGCAGCCTAGGGGAGCAAGTCAAAGCCAAATAGTCTCACTCGACTTTTTAATCTGAAAGCATACAGGCTCACCTGGAAGTCAAAACTGCTTCACCAAAACTTGTCTCAGATACCATGAGCCCCGCCATTTACAGCCTAGGGGAGCTAGTCAAAGCCAAATAGTCTCACCCGACGTTTCCATCGTAAAACATACAGCCCCATCTGTCCCCAAAATTGCTGTAGCAAAACTTGTCTCAGATACCAGGAGCCCTGCCAATCTTGCTTTTGCAGCCTAGGGGAGCTAGTCAAAGCCAAATAGTCTCACCCGACTTTTCCATCTTAAAACATACAGCCCCATCTGGCCCCAAAATTGCTGTAGCAAAACTTGTCTCAGATACCAGGAGCCTTGCCAATCTGGCTTTTGCAGCCTAGGGGAGTTAGTCAAAGCCAACTAGTCTCACCCGACTATTTAGTCTTGAAGCATACAGCCTCACGTGGACGTCAAAACTGCTTTACCAAAATTTGTCCCAGATACCAGGAGCCCTGCCAATCTGGCTTTTGCAGCCTAGGGGGAGTTAGTCAAAGCCAACTAGTCTCACCCGACTATTTAGTCTTCAAACATACAGCCTCACCTGGAAGTCAAAACTGCTTTAGCAAAATTTGACTTAGATACCAGGAGCCCTGCCAATCTTGCTTTTGCAGCCTAGGGAAGCTAGTCAAAGCCAAAAAGTCTCACCCGACTTTTCCATCCTAAAACATACAGCCCCATCTGGCTGCCAAATTTGCTTTAGCAAAACTTGTCTCAGATACCAGAAGCCCCGCCAATCTGGCTTTTGAAGCCTAGGGGAGCTAGTCAAAGCCAAATAGTCTCACCCGACAATTCCATCTTAAAACATACAGCCTCACCTGGAAGGCAAAACTGCTTTACAAAAACTCTTCTCAAATACCAGGAGCCCTGTCAATTTGGCATTGCAGCCTAGGGGAGCAGCTCAAAGTCAAATAGTCTCACCCGTCTATTTAGTCTGAAAACATACAGCCTTACCTGGAAGTCAAAACTGCTTCACCAAAACTTGTCTCAGATACCAGGAGCACCGCCAATCTGGCTTTTGCAGCCTAGGGGAGCTAGTCAAAGCCAAATTGTCTCACCCGACTATTTACTCTGAAAACATACAGTCTCACCTGGAAAGCAAAACTGCTTTACAAAAACTTGTCTCAGATACCAGGAGCCCGGTCAATTTGGCATTGCAGCCTAGGGGTGCTGGTCAAACTAAATAGTCTCACCCGACTGATTAGTCTTAAAACATACAGGGGAACAAGTCAAAGCCAAATAGTCTCACCCGACTTTTGCATTTTAAGACATACAGCCCCATCTGGCTACCAAAACTGCTCTAGCAAAACTTGTCTCTGATACCAGGAGCCCTACCAATCTGGCTTTTGCAGCCTAGGGGAGCTAGTCAATGCCAAATAGTCTCACCCGACTACTTAGTCTTAAAACATACAGCCTCACCTGGAAGTCAAAACTGCTTTAGCAAAACTTGTCTCAGATACCAGGAGCCCTGCCAATCTGGCTTTTGCAGCCTAGGGGAGCTAGTCAAAGCCAAATAGTCACACCCGACTGATTAGTCTTAAAACATACAGGGGAGCAAGTCAAAGCCAAATAGTCTCACCCGACTTTTGCATTTTAAGACATAAAACTGCTCTAGCAAAACTTGTCTCTGATACCAGGAGCCCTGCCAATCTGGCTTTTGCAGCCTAGGGGAGCTAGTCAAAGCCAAATAGTCTCACCCGACTACTTAGTCTTAAAACATACAGCCTCACCTGGAAGTCAAAACTGCTTTAGCAAAACTTGTCTCAGATACCAGGAGCCCTGCCAATCTGACTTTTGCAGCCTAGGGGAGCTAGTCAAAGCCAAATAGTCACACCCGACTGATTAGTCTTAAAACATACAGCCTCACCTGGAAGTCAAAGCTGCGTCACCAAAACTTGTCTCAGGTACCAGGAGCCCTGCAAATCTGGCTTTTGATTTTGCCTAGGGGAGCTAGTCAAAGCCAAATAGTCTCACCCGACAATTCCATCTTAAAGCATACAGCCTCACCTGGAAGGCAAAACTGCTTTACTGCTGATTAGTCTTAAAACATACAGGGGAGCAAGTCAAAGCCAAATAGTCTCACCCGACTTTTGCATTTTAAGACATACAGCCCCATCTGGCCACCAAAACTGCTCTAGCAAAACTTGTCTCTGATACCAGGAGCCCTGCCAATCTGGCTTTTGCAGCCTAGGGGAGCAAGTCAAAGCCAAATAGTCTCACCCGACTATTTAGTCTTAAAACATACAGCCTCACCTGGAAGGCAAAACTGCTTTACAAAAACTCTTCTCAAATACCAGGAGCCCTGTCAATTTGGCATTGCAGCCTAGGGGAGCAGCTCAAAGCCAAATAGTCTTACCCGTCTATTTAGTCTGAAAACATACAGCCTTACCTGGCCGTCAAAACTGCTTTACCAAGACTTGACTCAGATACCAGGACCCCTGCCAATCTGGCATTTGCAGCCTAGGGAAGCTAGTCAAAGCCAAAAAGTCTCACCCGACTATTTAATCTTAAAACATACAGCCTCACCTGGAAGTCAAATCTGCGACACCAAAACTTGTCTCAGATGCCAGCACCCCTGCCAATCTGGCATTTGCAGCCTAGGGGAGCTAGTCAAAGCCAAATAGTCTCACCCGACTATTCCATCTTAAAACATACAGCCTCACCTGGAAGTCAAATCTGCGACACCAAAACTTATCTCAGATGCCAGCACCCCTGCCAATCTGGCATTTGCAGCCTAGGGGAGCTAGTCAAAGCCAAATAGTCTCACCCGACTTTTCCATCTTAAAACATACAGCCTCACCTGGAAGTCAAATCTGCGACACCAAAACTTGTCTCAGATGCCAGCACCCCTGCCAATCTGGCATTTGCAGCCTAGGGGAGCTAGTCAAAGCCAAATAGTCTCACCCGACTATTTAGTCTTAAAACATACAGCCTCACTTGGAAGTCAAATCTGCGACACCAAAACTTGTCTCAGATGCCAGCACCCCTGCCAATCTGGCATTTGCAGCCTAGGGGAGCTTGTCAAAGCCAAATAGTCTCACCCGACTATTTAGTCTTAAAACATACAGCCTCACCTGGAAGTCAAAACTGCTTTAGCAAAACTTGTCTCAGATACCAGGTGCCCTGCCAATCTGGCTTTTGCAGCCTAGGGGAGCAAGTCAAAGCCAAATAGTCTCACCCGACTATTTAGTCTTAAAACATACAGCCTCACCTGGAAGTCAAAGCTGCGTCACCAATACTTGTCTCAGATACCAGGAGCCCTGCAAATCTGGCTTTTGATTTTGCATAGGGGAGCTAGTCAAAGCCAAATAGTCTCACCCGACAATTCCATCTTAAAACATACAGCCTCACCTGGAAGGCAAAACTGCTTTACAAAAACTCTTCTCAAATACCAGGAGCCCTGTCAATTTGGCATTGCAGCCTAGGGGAGCAGCTCAAAGCCAAATAGTCTCACCCGTCTATTTAGTCTGAAAACATACAGCCTTACCTGGAAGTCAAAACTGCTTCACCAAAACTTGTCTCAGATACCAGGAGCACCGCCAATCTGGCTTTTGCAGCCTAGGGGAGCTAGTCAAAGCCAAATTGTCTCACCCGACTATTTACTCTGAAAACATACAGTCTCACCTGGAAAGCAAAACTCTTTTACAAAAACTTGTCTCAGATACCAGGAGCCCGGTCAATTTGGCATTGCAGCCTAGGGGTGCTGGTCAAACTAAATAGTCTCACCCGACTGATTAGTCTTAAAACATACAGGGGAACAAGTCAAAGCCAAATAGTCTCACCCGACTTTTGCATTTTAAGACATACAGCCCCATCTGGCCACCAAAACTGCTCTAGCAAAACTTGTCTCTGATACCAGGAGCCCTGCCAATCTGGCTTTTGCAGCCTAGGGGAGCTAGTCAAAGCCAAATAGTCTCACCCGACTACTTAGTCTTAAAACATACAGCCTCACCTGGAAGGCAAAACTGCTTTAGCAAAACTTGTCTCTGATACCAGGAGCCCTGCCAATCTGGCTTTTGCAGCCTAGGGGAGCAAGTCAAAGCCAAATAGTCTCACCCGACTATTTAGTCTTAAAACATACAGCCCCACCTGGAAGTCAAAGCTGCGTCACCAAAACTTGTCTCAGATACCAGGAGCCCTGCAAATCTGGCATTTGATTTTGCCTAGGGGAGCTAGTCAAAGCCAAATAGTCTCACCCGACAATTCCATCTTAAAACATACAGCCTCACCTGGAAGGCAAAACTGCTTTACAAAAACTCTTCTCAAATACCAGGAGCCCTGTCAATTTGGCATTGCAGCCTAGGGGAGCAGCTCAAAGCCAAATAGTCTTACCCGTCTATTTAGTCTGAAAACATACAGCCTTACCTGGCCGTCAAAACTGCTTTACCAAGACTTGACTCAGATACCAGGACCCCTGCCAATCTGGCATTTGCAGCCTAGGGAAGCTAGTCAAAGCCAAAAAGTCTCAACCGACTCTTTAATCTTAAAACATACAGCCTCACCTGGAAGTCAAATCTGCGACACCAAAACTTGTCTCAGATGCCAGCACCCCTGCCAATCTGGCATTTGCAGCCTAGGGGAGCTAGTCAAAGCCAAATAGTCTCACCCGACTATTTAATCTTAAAACATACAGCCTCACCTGGAAGTCAAATCTGCGACACCAAAACTTGTCTCAGATGCCAGCACCCCTGCCAATCTGGCATTTGCAGCCTAGGGGAGCTAGTCAAAGCCAAATAGTCTCACCCGACTATTTAGTCTTAAAACATACAGCCTCACCTGGAAGTCAAAACTGCTTTACCAAAACTTGTCTCAGATACCAGCACCCCTCCCACTCTGGCATTTGCAGCCTAGGGGAGCTAGTCAAAGCCAAAAAGTCTCACCCGACTTTTCCATCTTAAAACATACAGCCCCATCTGGCTGCCAAAGTTGCTTTAGCAAAACTTGTCTCAGATACCAGAAGCCCCGCCAATCTGGCTTTTGAAGCCTAGGGGAGCAAGTCAAAGCCAAATAGTCTCACCCGACTGATTAGTCTTAAAACATACAGGGGAGCAAGTCAAAGCCAAATAGTATCACCCGACTTTTGCGTTTTAAGACATACAGCCCCATCTGGCCACCAAAACTGCTCTAGCAAAACTTGTCTCTGATACCAGGTGCCCTGCCAATCTGGCTTTTGCAGCCTAGGGGAGCAAGTCAAAGCCAAATAGTCTCACCCGACTATTTAGTCTTAAAACATACAGCCTCACCTGGAAGTCAAAGCTGCGTTACCAATACTTGACTCAGATACCAGGAGCCCTGCAAATCTGGCTTTTGATTTTGCCTAGGGGAGCTAGTCAAAGCCAAATAGTCTCACCCGACAATTCCATCTTAAAACATACAGCCTCACCTGAAGGGCAAAACTGCTTTACAAAAACTCTTCTCAAATACCAGGAGCCCTGTCAATTTGGCATTGCAGCCTAGGGGAGCAGCTCAAAGCCAAATAGTCTCACCCGTCTATTTAGTCTGAAAACATACAGCCTTACCTGGAAGTCAAAAGTGCTTCACCAAAACTTGTCTCAGATACCTGGAGCACCGCCAATCTGGCTTTTGCAGCCTAGGGGAGCTAGTCAAAGCCAAATTGTCTCACCCGACTATTTACTCTGAAAACATACAGTCTCACCTGGAAAGCAAAAGTGCTTTACAAAAACTTGTCTCAGATACCAGGAGCACGGTCAATTTGGCATTGCAGCCTAGGGGTGCTGGTCAAACTAAATAGTCTCACCCGAATGATTAGTCTTAAAACATACAGGGGAACAAGTCAAAGCCAAATAGTCTCACCCGACTTTTGCATTTTAAGACATACAGCCCCATCTGGCCACCAAAACTTGTCTCTGATACCAGGAGCCCTGCCAATCTGGCTTTTGCAGCCTAGGGGAGCTAGTCAAAGCCAAATAGTCTCACCCGACTACTTAGTCTTAAAACATACAGCCTCACCTGGAAGTCAAAACTGCTTTAGCAAAACTTGTCTCAGATACCAGGAGCCCTGCCAATCTGGCTTTTGCAGCCTAGGGGAGCTAGTCAAAGCCAAATAGTCACACCCGACTGATTAGTCTTAAAACATACAGCCTCACCTGGAAGTCAAAACTGCGACACCAAAACTTGTCTCAGATACCAGCACCCCTGCCAATCTGGCATTTGCAGCCTAGGGGAGCTAGTCAAAGCCAAATAGTCTCACCCGACTATTTAGTCTTAAAACATACAGCCTCACTTGGAAGTCAAAACTGCTTCACCAAAACTTGTCTCAGATACCAGGAGCACCGCCAATCTGGCTTTTGCAGCCTATGGGAGCTAGTCAAAGCCAAATTGTCTCACCCGACTATTTACTCTGAAAACATACAGTCTCACCTGGAATGCAAAACTGCTTTACAAAAACTTGTCTCAGATACCAGGAGCCCGGTCAATTTGGCATTGCAGCCTAGGGGTGCAGGTCAAACTAAATAGTCTCACCCGACTGATTAGTCTTAAAACATACAGGGGAACAAGTCAAAGCCAAATAGTCTCACCCGACTTTTGCATTTTAAGACATACAGCCCCATCTGGCCATTAAAACTGCTCTAGCAAAACTTGTCTCTGATACCAGGAGCCCTGCCAATCTGGCTTTTGCAGCCTAGGGGAGCAAGTCAAAGCCAAATAGTCTCACCCGACTATTTAGTCTTAAAACATACAGCCTCACCTGGAAGTCAACGCTGCGTCACCAAAACTTGTCTCAGATACCAGGAGCCCTGCAAATCTGGCTTTTGATTTTGCCTAGGGGAGCTAGTCAAAGCCAAATAGTCTCACCCGACAATTCCATCTTAAAACATACAGCCTCACCTGGAAGGCAAAACTGCTTTACAAAAACTCTTCTCAAATACCAGGAGCCCTGTCAATTTGGCATTGCAGCCTAGGGGAGCAGCTCAAAGCCAAATAGTCTCACCCGTCTATTTAGTCTGAAAACATACAGCCTTACAAGGAAATCAAAACTGCTTCACCAAAACTTGTCTCAGATACCAGGAGCACCGCCAATCTGGCTTTTGCAGCCTAGGGGAGCTAGTCAAAGCCAAATTGTCTCACCCGACTATTTACTCTGAAAACATACAGTCTCACCTGGAAAGCAAAACTGCTTTACAAAAACTTGTCTCAGATACCAGGAGCCCGGTCAATTTGGCATTGCAGCCTAGGGGTGCAGGTCAAACTAAATAGTCTCACCCGACTGATTAGTCTTAGAACATACAGGGGAACAAGTCAAAGCCAAATAGTCTCACCCGACTTTTGCATTTTAAGACAGACAGCCCCATCTGGCCATTAAAACTGCTCTAGCAAAACTTGTCTCTGATACCAGGAGCCCTGCCAATCTGGCTTTTGCAGCCTAGGGGAGCAAGTCAAAGCCAAATAGTCTCACCCGACTATTTAGTCTTAAAACATACAGCCTCACCTGGAAGTCAAAGCTGCGTCACCAAAACTTGTCTCAGATACCAGGAGCCCTGCAAATCTGGCTTTTGATTTTGCCTAGGGGAGCTAGTCAAAGCCAAATAGTCTCACCCGACAATTCCATCTTAAAACATACAGCCTCACCTGGAAGGCAAAACTGCTTTACAAAAACTCTTCTCAAATACCAGGAGCCCTGTCAATTTGGCATTGCAGCCTAGGGGCGCAGCTCAAAGCCAAATAGTCTTACCCGTCTATTTAGTCTGAAAACATACAGCCTTACCTGGCCGTCAAAACTGCTTTACCAAGACTTGACTCAGATACCAGGACCCCTGCCAATCTGGCATTTGCAGCCTAGGGAAGCTAGTCAAAGCCAAAAAGTCTCACCCGACTATTTAATCTTAAAACATACAGCCTCACCTGGAAGTCAAATCTGCGACACCAAAACTTGTCTCAGATGCCAGCACCCCTGCCAATCTGGCATTTGCAGCCTAGGGGAGCTAGTCAAAGCCAAATAGTCTCATCCGACTATTTAGTCTTAAAACATACAGCCTCACCTGGAAGTCAAAACTGCTTTACCAAAACTTGTCTCAGATACCAGGACCCCTGCCAATCTGGCATTTGCAGCCTAGGGAAGCTAGTCAAAGCCAAAAAGTCTCACCCGACTTTTCCATCTTAAAACATACAGCCCCATCTGGCTGCCAAATTTGCTTTAGCAAAACTTGTCTCAGATACCAGAAGCCCCGCCAATCTGGCTTTTGAAGCCTAGGGGAGCAAGTCAAAAGCCAAATAGTCTCACCCGACTGATTAGTCTTAAAACATACAGGGGAGCAAGTCAAAGCCAAATAGTCTCACCCGACTTTTGCATTTTAAGACATACAGCCCCATCTGGCCACCAAAACTGCTCTAGCAAAACTTGTCTCTGATACCAGGTGCCCTGCCAATCTGGCTTTTGCAGCCTAGGGGAGCAAGTCAAAGCCAAATAGTCTCACCCGACTATTTAGTCTTAAAACATACAGCCTCACCTGGAAGTCAAAGCTGCGTCACCAATACTTGTCTCAGATACCAGGAGCCCTGCACATTTGGCTTTTGATTTTGCCTAGGGGAGCTAGTCAAAGCCAAATAGTCTCACCCGACAATTCCATCTTAAAACATACAGCCTCACCAGGAAGGCAAAACTGCTTTACAAAAACTCTTCTCAAATACCAGGAGCCCTGTCAATTTGGCATTGCAGCCTAGGGGAGCAGCTCAAAGCCAAATAGTCTCACCCGTCTATTTAGTCTGAAAACATACAGCCTTACAAGGAAGTCAAAACTGCTTCACCAAAACTTGTCTCAGATACCAGGAGCACCGCCAATCTGGCTTTTGCAGCCTAGGGTAGCTAGTCAAAGCCAAATTGTCTCACCCGACTATTTACTCTGAAAACATACAGTCTCACCTGGAAAGCAAAACTGCTTTACAAAAACTTGTCTCAGATACCAGGAGCCCGGTCAATTTGGCATTGCAGCCTAGGGGTCCTGGTCAAACTAAATAGTCTCACCCGACTGATTAGTCTTAAAACATACAGGGGAACAAGTCAAAGCCAAATAGTCTCACCCGACTTTTGCATTTTAAGACATACAGCCCCATCTGGCCATTAAAACTGCTCTAGCAAAACTTGTTTTTGATACGAGGAGCCCTGCCAATCTGGCTTTTGCAGCCTAGGGGAGCAAGTCAAAGCCAAAAAGTCTCACCCGACTTTTTCATCTAAAACCATACAGCCGCATCTGGCCGCCAAAATTGCGTTAGCAAAACTTGTCTCAGATACCAGGAGCCCTGCCAAACTGGCTTTTGCAGCCTAGGGGAGCTAGTCAAAGCCAAATAGTCTCACCCGACTACTTAGTCTTAAAACATACTGCCTCACCTGGAAGTCAAAACTGCTTTAGCAAAACTTGTCTCAGATACCAGGAGCCCTGCAAATCGGGCTTTTGATTTTGCCTAGGGGAGCTAGTCAAAGCCAAATAGTCTCACCCGACAATTCCATCTTAAAACATACAGCCTCACCTGGAAGGCAAAACTGCTTTACAAAAACTCTTCTCAAATACCAGGAGCCCTGTCAATTTGGCATTGCAGCCTAGGGGAGCAGCTCAAAGCCAAATAGTCTCACCCGTCTATTTAGTCTGAAAACATACAGCCTTACCTGGCCGTCAAAACTGCTTTACCAAGACTTGACTCAGATACCAGGAGCCCTGCCAATCTAGCTTTTGCAGCCTAGGGGAGCTAGTCAAAGCCAAATAGTCTCACCCGTTTTTTCCATCTTAAAACATACAGCCTCACCTGGAAGTCAAAGCTGCGTCACCAAAACTTGTCTCAGATACCAGGAGCCCTGCAAATCTGGCTTTTGATTTTGCCTAGGGGAGCTAGTCAAGGCCAAATAGTCTCACCCGACAATTCCATCTTAAAACATACAGCCTCACCTGGAAGGCAAAACTGCTTTACAAAAACTCTTCTCAAATACCAGGAGCCCTGTCAATTTGGCATTGCAGCCTAGGGGAGCAGCTCAAAGCCAAATAGTCTTACCCGTCTATTTAGTCTGAAAACATACAGCCTTACCTGGCCGTCAAAACTGCTTTACCAAGACTTGACTCAGATACCAGGACCCTGCCAATCTGGCATTTGCAGCCTAGGGAAGCTAGTCAAAGCCAAAAAGTCTCACCCGACTTTTCCATCTAAAACCATACAGCCCCATCTGGCCGCCAAAATTGCGTTAGCAAAACTTATCTCAGATACCAGGAGCCCTGCCAAACTGGCTTTTGCAGCCTAGGGGAGCTAGTCAAAGCCAAATAGTCTCACCCGACTACTTAGTCTTAAAACATACAGCCTCACCTGGAAGTCAAAACTGCAACACCAAAAACTTGTCTCAGATACCAGGAGCACCGCCAATCTGGCTTTTGCAGCCTAGGGGAGCTAGTCAAAGCCAAATTGTCTCACCTGACTATTTACTCTGAAAACATACAGTCTCACCTGGAAAGCAAAACTGCTTTACAAAAACTTGTCTCAGATACCAGGAGCCCCGGTCAATTTGGCATTGCAGCCTAGGGGTGCAGGTCAAACCAAATAGTCTCACCCGACTGATTAGTCTTAAAACATTCAGGGGAACAAGTCAAAGCCAAACAGTCTCACCCGGCTTTTGCATTTT
>JAEIGF010000408.1:0-10000 GCA_018903485.1 Drosophila littoralis
GTCTCCTCTTTGTCTCTGTCGTCTCCTCTTTGTCTCTGTCGTCTCCTCTTTGTCTCTGTCGTCTCCTCTTTGTCTCTGTCGTCTCCTCTTTGTCTCTGTCGTCTCCTCTTTGTCTCTGTCGTCTCCTCTTTGTCTCTGTCGTCTCCTCTTTGTCTCTGTCGTCTCCTCTTTGTCTCTGTCGTCTCCTCTTTGTCTCTGTCGTCTCCTCTTTGTCTCTGTCGTCTCCTCTTTGTCTCTGTCGTCTCCTCTTTGTCTCTGTCGTCTCCTCTTTGTCTCTGTCGTCTCCTCTTTTGTCTCTGTCGTCTCCTCTTTGTCTCTGTCGTCTCCTCTTTGTCTCTGTCGTCTCCTCTTTGTCTCTGTCGTCTCCTCTTTGTCTCTGTCGTCTCCTCTTTGTCTCTGTCGTCTCCTCTTTGTCTCTGTCGTCTCCTCTTTGTCTCTGTCGTCTCCCTCTTTGTCTCTGTCGTCTCCTCTTTGTCTCTGTCGTCTCCTCTTTGTCTCTGTCGTCTCCTCTTTGTCTCTGTCGTCTCCTCTTTGTCTCTGTCGTCTCCTCTTTGTCTCCTCTTTGTCTCTGTCGTCTCCTCTTTGTCTCTGTCGTCTCCTCTTTGTCTCTGTCGTCTCCTCTTTGTCTCTGTCGTCTCCTCTTTGTCTCTGTCGTCTCCTCTTTGTCTCTGTCGTCTCCTCTTTGTCTCTGTCGTCTCCTCTTTGTCTCTGTCGTCTCCTCTTTGTCTCTGTCGTCTCCTCTTTGTCTCTGTCGTCTCCTCTTTGTTTTTGTCTCTGTCGTCTCCTCTTTGTCTCTGTCGTCTCCTCTTTGTCTCTGTCGTCTCCTCTTTGTCTCTGTCGTCTCCTCTTTGTCTCTGTCGTCTCCTCTTTGTCTCTGTCGTCTCCTCTTTGTCTCTGTCGTCTCCTCTTTGTCTCTGTCGTCTCCTCTTTGTCTCTGTCGTCTCCTCTTTGTCTCTGTCGTCTCCTCTTTGTCTCTGTCGTCTCCTCTTTGTCTCTGTCGTCTCCTCTTTTCTCTGTCGTCTCCTCTTTTGTCTCTGTCGTCTCCTCTTTGTCTCTGTCGTCTCCTTTTTTGTCTTCTCTTTGTCTCTGTCGTCTCCTCTTTGTCTCTGTCGTCTCCTCTTTGTCTCTGTCGTCTCCTCTTTGTCTCTGTCGTCTCCTCTTTGTCTCTGTCGTCTCCTCTTTGTCTCTGTCGTCTCCTCTTTGTCTCTGTCGTCTCCTCTTTGTCTCTGTCGTCTCCTCTTTGTCTCTGTCGTTCTCTTTGTCTCTGTCGTCTCCTCTTTGTCTCTGTCGTCTCCTCTTTGTCTCTGTCGTCTCCTCTTTGTCTCTGTCGTCTCCTCTTTGTCTCTGTCGTCTCCTCTTTGTCTCTGTCGTCTCCTCTTTGTCTCTGTCGTCTCCTCTTTGTCTCTGTCGTCTCCTCTTTGTCTCTGTCGTCTCCTCTTTGTCTCTGTCGTCTCCTCTTTGTCTCTGTCGTCTCCTCTTTGTCTCTGTCGTCTCCTCTTTGTCTCTGTCGTCTCCTCTTTGTCTCTGTCGTCTCCTCTTTGTCTCTGTCGTCTCCTCTTTGTCTCTGTCGTCTCCTCTTTGTCTCTGTCGTCTCCTCTTTGTCTCTGTCGTCTCCTCTTTGTCTCTGTCGTCTCCTCTTTGTCTCTGTCGTCTCCTCTTTGTCTCTGTCGTCTCCTCTTTGTCTCTGTCGTCTCCTCTTTGTCTCTGTCGTCTCCTCTTTGTCTCTGTCGTCTCCTCTTTGTCTCTGTCGTCTCCTCTTTGTCTCTGTCGTCTCCTCTTTGTCTCTGTCGTCTCCTCTTTGTCTCTGTCGTCTCCTCTTTCTGTCTCTGTCGTCTCCTCTTTGTCTCTGTCGTCTCCTCTTTGTCTCTCTTCTTTGTCTCCTCTTTGTCTCTGTCGTCTCCTCTTTGTCTCTGTCGTCTCCTCTTTGTCTCTGTCGTCTCCTCTTTGTCTCTGTCGTCTCCTCTTTGTCTCTGTCGTCTCCTCTTTGTCTCTGTCGTCTCCTCTTTGTCTCTGTCGTCTCCTCTTTGTCTCTGTCGTCTCCTCTTTGTCTCTGTCGTCTCCTCTTTGTCTCTGTCGTCTCCTCTTTGTCTCTGTCGTCTCCTCTTTGTCTCTGTCGTCTCCTCTTTGTCTCTGTCGTCTCCTCTTTGTCTCTGTCGTCTCCTCTTTGTCTCTGTCGTCTCCTCTTTGTCTCTGTCGTCTCCTCTTTGTCTCTGTCGTCTCCTCTTTGTCTCTGTCGTCTCCTCTTTGTCTCTGTCGTCTCCTCTTTGTCTCTGTCGTCTCCTCTTTGTCTCTGTCGTCTCCTCTTTGTCTCTGTCGTCTCCTCTTTGTCTCTGTCGTCTCCTCTTTGTCTCTGTCGTCTCCTCTTTGTCTCTGTCGTCTCCTCTTTGTCTCTGTCGTCTCCTCTTTGTTCTCTTTGTCTCTGTCGTCTCCTCTTTGTCTCTGTCGTCTCCTCTTTGTCTCTGTCGTCTCCTCTTTGTCTCTGTCGTCTCCTCTTTGTCTCTGTCGTCTCCTCTTTGTCTTTGTCTCCTCTTTGTCTCTGTCGTCTCCTCTTTGTCTCTGTCGTCTCCTCTTTGTCTCTGTCGTCTCCTCTTTGTCTCTGTCGTCTCCTCTTTGTCTCTGTCGTCTCCTCTTTGTCTCTGTCGTCTCCTCTTTTGTCTCTGTCGTCTCCTCTTTGTCTCTGTCGTCTCCTCTTTGTCTCTGTCGTCTCCTCTTTGTCTCTGTCGTCTCCTCTTTGTCTCTGTCGTCTCCTCTTTGTCTCTGTCGTCTCCTCTTTGTCTCTGTCGTCTCCTCTTTGTCTCTTTGTCTGTCGTCTCCTCTTTGTCTCTGTCTTTGTCTCTGTCTCTCTTTGTCTCTGTCGTCTCCTCTTTGTCTCTGTCGTCTCCTCTTTGTCTCTGTCGTCTCCTCTTTGTCTCTGTCGTCTCCTCTTTGTCTCTGTCGTCTCCTCTTTGTCTCTGTCGTCTCCTCTTTGTCTCTGTCGTCTCCTCTTTGTCTCTGTCGTCTCCTCTTTGTCTCTGTCGTCTCCTCTTTGTCTCTGTCGTCTCCTCTTTGTCTCTGTCGTCTCCTCTTTGTCTCTGTCGTCTCCTCTTTGTCTCTGTCGTCTCCTCTTTGTCTCTGTCGTCTCCTCTTTGTCTCTGTCGTCTCCTCTTTGTCTCTGTCGTCTCCTCTTTGTCTTTGTCGTCTCCTCTTTGTCTCTGTCGTCTCCTCTTTGTCTCTGTCGTCTCCTCTTTGTCTCTGTCGTCTCCTCTTTGTCTCTGTCGTCTCCTCTTTGTCTCTGTCGTCTCCTCTTTGTCTCTGTCGTCTCCTCTTTGTCTCTGTCGTCTCCTCTTTGTCTCTGTCGTCTCCTCTTTGTCTCTGTCGTCTCCTCTTTGTCTCTGTCGTCTCCTCTTTGTCTCTGTCGTCTCCTCTTTGTCTCTGTCGTCTCCTCTTTGTCTCTGTCGTCTCCTCTTTGTCTCTGTCGTCTCCTCTTTTTTGTCTCTGTCGTCTCCTCTTTGTCTCTGTCGTCTCCTCTTTGTCTCTGTCGTCTCCTCTTTGTCTCTGTCGTCTCCTCTTTGTCTCTGTCGTCTCCTCTTTGTCTCTGTCGTCTCCTCTTTGTCTCTGTCGTCTCCTCTTTGTCTCTGTCGTCTCCTCTTTGTCTCTGTCGTCTCCTCTTTGTCTCTGTCGTCTCCTCTTTGTCTCTGTCGTCTCCTCTTTGTCTCTGTCGTCTCCTCTTTGTCTCTGTCGTCTCCTTTTTGTCTTTGTCTCTGTCGTCTCCTCTTTGTCTCTGTCGTCTCCTCTTTGTCTCTGTCGTCTCCTCTTTGTCTCTGTCGTCTCCTTTGTCTCTGTCGTCTCCTCTTTGTCTCTGTCGTCTCCTCTTTGTCTCTGTCGTCTCCTCTTTGTCTCTGTCGTCTCCTCTTTGTCTCTGTCGTCTCCTCTTTGTCTCTGTCGTCTCCTCTTTGTCTCTGTCGTCTCCTCTTTGTCTCTGTCGTCTCCTCTTTGTCTCTGTCGTCTCCTCTTTGTCTCTGTCGTCTCCTCTTTGTCTCTGTCGTCTCCTCTTTGTCTCTGTCGTCTCCTCTTTGTCTCTGTCGTCTAATCTTTGTCTCTGTCGTCTCCTCTTTGTCTCTGTCGTCTCCTCTTTGTCTCTGTCGTCTCCTTTTTGTCTCTGTCGTCTCCTCTTTGTCTCTGCTCCTCTACATCTCTCTTCTATGTCTCTCCTCTACGTCTCTCTTCTATGTCTCTCCTCTATGTGTAGTATCCTATTTATTTGTCGTCCCTTCTTCTCCATAATGCATACACAAATACACACCCACAAACACACATATATACAATTTTCAAACAAGCATTCAGACACCATGCCTTGATGCTAGCCAATGACAACACAAACGTCATTACATACAACTCACTATCTGTTCTACAATTGGCCTGTCTTAATTTCTGTCCGTATGTCTGTCTGTCTATGTGCGTGCCTGCCTGCCTATCTGTCTGCCTGTCTCTCTATCCATCTCTCTTTCTCTATCTCAGTCTGTCTCTCTATCCAAGTCTGTCTGCATGTGTCCGCTTAGTCGCTAGGCTGTCTGCCTGTCTGTCTTCTTTTCGCTGTATATTCGATCTATACTCTCTTCTCTACACGCCTAATCTATTCTATTTTATTGTTTTGTCTGTTAGTATTTGGTCCACATACCAGTCATCTGTCGCACAATCGACAAGACCTGATACCCACATTCTTCAACAAATGCAGCATCAACACAACTTAAAAAAAAGACTAAGCAGTAAAAATATAAGATATTTTAAACTTAAATTGATTTTTTCACTTTTTTGCAAGACATAATTGTTTAAGCAGCTGTGCCTGTTATTAGCGGTAAACTTGTTTAAATTTTTCAATGTTAAATTATACTAGTGATGGGACCCGTTAAGAATGCCTGTAAATAACATAAAGTTAAATATATGCCTGTAAATATCATAATGTTAAATTGTAATTTAACAGAAATGTTAAAACTTGGGCGCTAAATTCAAAATAATATGTCCTATATTAATGTTAAATAAAAATACCAACAACGATAGAGGGACTCCCCACCCTGTTATGCAGGTGCCTATCGTTGGTTTAAATGATGGTTAATGCGTGTATCACCGAGCATTTGGAAAGTCAAAAAATCCTGTGCTCACTCATATACGACTCACCTACCTGAATGTATGGTATCTATAAATGCTGTAACAACATAAAAAAAAGAGGATCAGTACTATAGATTGGCAATAAAATAAATGAAAATCTAAGTTTTGACCAAAATAATGACCTATTAATTGGCATCAAAAAAATGAAAATCTAAATTTGTACTCAAAACGACCAAAAAGGAAGAAATAGCATACTCCAGTTTCGAGACAAAACATTGTTTCAATTACAGTGTTTCAAGTTTAAATTATTACTTTATTTTACTTCTAATTCCATCCCCGACGTTTTCATTTAAGAGCATCGATTTTTTTAAATTTAATTCGAGCCTGGATTAAAAAAACATCGCTTAGTTATCTGTTGGCAAACTACACTTGATGGGATGGTCCAGAATTAACGTTGTAAGGAATTATGTTTTTTTGTTCATTTGTTTGTTTATACAAAATCTATTAAATAGTAAATTGCTTTTGAAACGTTGAACTCAATATTATCTTATATTTGAACTTATTTTGATATATACTTTTATCTTAAGAAAATTAAATTCGCTCATAGGTTTTAAAATATTTTTTTGGTTTGCACAATTTTCAATTTAACAATTTTCTTTTTATTTATTTCTGAATAAAAATTACAAGTATCAATTCATTTGCTCAATAATATGACTACTTTTTAACTCATTTTTGCAAGATTTTATATAACCTGTGACTATTTAACATATAATTTGTATTTTGATAATATACACA
The DNA here is from genome assembly GCA_018903485.1 of Drosophila littoralis. Taxonomy (NCBI): domain Eukaryota; kingdom Metazoa; phylum Arthropoda; class Insecta; order Diptera; family Drosophilidae; genus Drosophila; species Drosophila littoralis. The sequence goes on from JAEIGF010000408.1 coordinate 5,881, forward strand.
AGGTTATTATTTTGTTCAGTATGGAAAGGGCTTTTTGTAGCTGTGTTCTTAATTTTCCGCACATGCATATGAAGCACATGCATATTAAGTAAATGTTTAACAAGTGTGTTAATAGTTCACAGTTAATTCAGGATAGAAAAAATTCAAATAAAAAAAGGAACTAACCTAAAATATTTTATTGTTAAAATATAAGCTTCTGTGTCAGTATTTTTATCAACATTGTTTAATCAGAATTATAGCAAATAGGTTGCTGTTCAATTATTGAATGTTGCGATTTGCATTCTTCAAACATATGTATTTTTCCGACATAATGTATTAATAGGATAACTAAGCAAAAGAACTGTCTGCCTCTTGTTGCGCGGCAGAGGCTCTAACCATTTCAATTGCAGCAACACGTGCTGCCGTTAAGGTTAAATCCGCATCGAAGCTTGGTTTGTGCGTAGGTGACTGACTAGGCGTACAGTTGGAACTCTTTGGTTTCCGGAACCAGTTTCCTAGACGGCGACGGCCCAGCGAACCAGTTGACGTATGTCCGGAGCCAATATTAGTACTGGCTATAGCGTCGCGCGATTGAGATTTTTTGGGCAAAGTGTCGCAAGATCGGTACGGTGACTTGGCCGGTGATTCGGGTACTGAACTGTCGCCACTTGCCGATGTGTTGCCCTGTGCAAGCTCGCATTCTGGCAACTCGTATTCCGATTGGTCAGAATAGTAACCCGGCCGTTCCTCATAGTTGTACTCAAACCCAGCCATCTCGGAGACGTATAATGCCTTCCCCCCAAACTGTCGCTCCAGGGCAAGCGTATTAAGAAAGCGATGTTTTCGGTTAGCCGAGCGGAAGCTAAAGTCGTACCACTTGTCCCGCGATTCGCAGTAGATTCGAAGTGAGTTTTTAATTGTATGACCAAACATTTTTCCATCCCGCACGTTAACAATGCGACAACGATCCAAAAAGATTCGCCCCTTGTAGATGAACTGGCTGCGCTTTATAATATCACGTTTGCAGTAAATCAGTTGGTTATCGAAAAGGAACAGTGTGCAGCTGCTATTCCAGAGGTTCTGCTTTTGGCGAGTGGCGTCTACTTGAATGAAAAAACGTGTACTGTGCAGGTGTAGCGGTGGTCCTTTAAAGTTTTGAAAGCTTGACTGATGCCGTGCAATGGTCTCACTGTGGCGTTTTCCCTCATTTACAGCCTCTGTGATGCCGCGCATCTTTTTCAGCGCCAAATTAACGGTGTCGTGCGTATCAGGAACATCATACTGAGACAGGTCGATCTGTTCATAGTCGAAGATATCCGTTTCGACAACAACTTCATTTGTATCTTCAGCGATGCTACTGCTAAAAGCAGTCTTAATAAGTTCGTTAAGATGCAGTGGATAACGGCATATGCGTTGCACTGGCGCCAGGAGATGCGCAGATAGGGGTAGTTCGGCCAAGTTCTCGGATTCACGGCAGCTTTTAAGTAATAGTTTAAAAATTAATAACACTTTAAGAGTCAAAGAAACAAGAACTAAAAATTATAAAAACATACTTCTCTAAAATGGTGCGTGCGTCTTTGATGCGTTCGTAGGATTCGAGTTCGATAAGTGCACGTGGATAAGCATTACAATATGTGGAGTAGCAGAGGAATCCTTTATGCTAGACATGAAAATAAAGTTTACATATGAAGTATTATTAGACACTAATTAAAATCTTTTGTAGGCGGACCATCAAACTTTTGAAAAGCTTGCTAAAAACTATTAACCATTTTTTAGTTCTTAACCATTTGTAACCCACATTACATATAATAACGTTTAAAAACTTACTAAAATATAATGTAATCTTTTGAATATATGGAAGCTATTTTTCAGTAACAGTAATATGTAGTATATGCATATGTTAAACATTTTCAATATGTTCAGAAATTAAAAATTCATGAATCTGGCGGTGCATTATAATGGCATGTAAAATATATAGGTAATAGACTCACCATTTTTAGAAAAACCTTAGATACTTGGTGGTGCTCAATGCCGTTGCGCAACGCTTCCAAAAACTTTCGCTGAAACTTGTAAATGGCTGTTATATTGGAAAATATAAGTCGTATGCTGTTGGGAGAAAATATATCGATGCGTTTGCTCATGGCAGGCAAATACCTAAAATAATAAGGATGAATTTTTTTTGTGCGTATTTTTCGACAACTGCATTATTTACTTACCCATCGCAAATCGAAGCCAGAAGCTTTACGTAATTAATTTCAGTTTCGAGGAGCTCACGCACAGCCCCGTGCTGCATTATATCGTAACTGTCCTGTTGCCCATTAATGCACGGTGGTAGCGTGAGGACAGTTGATGAGGGTGATTCAATGACTATGGTTGTGATGTTACTCTGATCCAAAGTCATGGAATTGGCACTGTTATCGCTGGTGATTAGTTCACTAACGGGCACTGGAATTTGGATGTCTGTAACGGCTGCAGGAACAGACACATCATCTCCCATCGTCTTTTGCACATTTAGCAGAGCATTTATTTCACAACTATGAATTATGCGCACAAATTCTTTGGGAAACCAGCCAAGTTCAGGATCATGAATTTCTTCTGCAAGACTAACATCCTCCTTTTTAATGCGTCCAAACCACCAGGGGCCTCCTTCCTTTCGCAATATCTCGATTAAAGTTCCCCGCTCCAGACCCAGCTCTTGCGGACCAGCCGCGGTAAAGTTGTAGAGCACTTCCGCATAAATGGGACAGTAGTTGTTGGCTGTAGGGTAAGTTGATATGCGTTAGCAACTCATGTCTCTACGGTAGTTCATAGACAATGGCGTACACTCTAAGTCCGACAAATCGAATGGCTGGTGTTGCATTGTTTTATATAAAGAAACGTACCTTCCTCATGTGACGCGATGCTGTCACTATCGCTGTCATCTATATCGGTTCTGCCTTTTCCATATATTTCTAAACCACCGGGTTGACTGAGGGAGCGCGTAGGTAAAGACTCGGGAGCTTCGCGTTCTATGTTGCATATGCTACCTATATTAAGCTGATTTTTGACCGAGGGTTTTACAGCCGCTTGTTCCATTATGGTGCTTGCTTTGGCAGAATGACAACGGCGTATGGTACGTGCCTTTGGGTCCATGGCACTCGACGCGTTGGTCAGGGCACTGGCTGCGCGTGGCTGCCCGCTCGCAAGTGTGCGCATATACTGTTCATCCAGTTCTAGTTCGATTTGGATACCGGAGTCTCCAGAATTGCACTTGTCGCGACGATTAAATTTTGTCTTACGACGTTCCTTGGATGAGCGCCAAATTAACGGTCCAAAGCGGTACTTGGCGGAACTTGCATCTACGCCATAGTTGATTGTTGGGTCAATCTTATTGTCTGCAGCTCGCGCAGGTGATGTAATGGAGACCATCGGATTTATAGGCATTGGCTTTGAGTCCGCGTTGACGACTGCCCCTGTGTGCAAGGGCGTAATTTGCAATTGATTTCTATTATTTAAGTTATGCAATGTGCGTTTAAATTTCTGTAAGACGCCCCGACTAGTGTGTCTACCTTCAACTATACCGCAGTCGAAACTGGTTTCAGTTGGGGCAGATGCATCCTTTGCTAGCTCACGAGCTTCCGCAAATTCATCTGGTAGATACTTTGGCAATATTACCGAGCCTGTAAGCGCTGGACTCGAAATAGCACGCATCTGTTGTGACTGAAAAGAGAAATATAGTAGAGGATAAAAGTTATTTAAGATTAATGTATTTCCGGCTACTAATTTTTATTGTTTACATAGTGCTCGCATCAGTCGGTTCTCTCTTACATGAAACCACTAATATATTACCATGTGAAATATTATTTATTATAATAACAGGTAACGTTGCTTTAGCTGCGAGTGGCTGACTAAGATATTCCTTGAACCCCGCGCCGAACGGCCACCACACTTATTCTAGCTTCCTTCTACACATTTATACACACACGTCGCTTTTGCTCATTTAGCAATGCGACTGCACTGCTTCCTTTTTATCCCGACAATATGGGAAGTTCTATCGTGATTGACTTCGCTGATTATTGTCTGATCTTACAAAAAATGGTTAGCATCCAAATATGTTTAAATACTGAAGCCAGAGAATTTACATTTGAAAATTCCTTTTTCT